>CCAG010004432.1:0-10504 GCA_001077435.1 Glossina morsitans morsitans | reverse complement strand
CAACTTTCAGCGCTACTTGTTTTCGTTAGTGCGGTAAAAAAGTAGAATATGAGTGAAACGAAAAACGAAAATAATAGAAAGCGTTGCGAAGAAAACGTAATATTGGCCCAAATGAATTAACACTTGAAGCAAAAAAATGCTTTAGGAACTTTTCTTGACAATTTTTAAATATTATTTGTAGTATCTGTATCAGTCGCAGGCGCAGGTAAAGATTTTATCTCCATTTTTACTTTCATTTGCATCATTTTCATTATCATTGCAGACCAATTATATCAAAGTCGATCAAATTAAACATCGACCTTGGATTTCGTTTGCAAAGCAAAGTATATTCATAACGAAAGGAAACTAAAATAAAACGATGTCAGTCTATTCAACTTAAGCGAACTGAAGAATAATAAGAGTTGATAAAGAAAAGAAAAGAAAGAAAAAAAAAGATGATGTAACCCAACCAACAGCAAAAGAAGAAATATGCTCGCAAACCGTATATGCGTCTGCTTAGTGCTTTCTTAACATTAATAAGTAAATGAAGCAACAAAAATTGTGGTACCGTTACCTTCATTAGTTCCTCAACGTAACTTAAAGGCAAAATTTTCTGTTATATTTGCTTCTTTTTAAGCAAACTTATCTTGCTTAGCATATCCTTACAAATTTGATATATATTGTAGTGTGATCGCATATTGACATATGCATCCACTTTGAAGTGCAGACAGAATTATGCTGAATCTGCATAATTCTGTGGGAAAAAATAAAACAATAATTTTGTCGCACTTCAACTGGCTGGGTATTGCATTACGAAATGCAATACGATGCCAGGCGCCCTAATTAATTAATTAGTGCTTACGTCAGCTTTAAGACACCTGTAGATTCTAGTATAAATACAGCGCAAGAAATTCAATAAAGTTAATTTTTATCACACAGCAATTCATAGCGTTTAATTCGCTAGTTTCCAACAGGCGTTCAACCCGCCTCAGATTAAAATATATAGGAACTGCTTCATGCCGATCCAATTGGCAATTCAAAAAGCAGATAGACTTGGCGGACCGAAGCCGAGCAGATAGGGTCACGAGCATTACGCGTTACGTTGCTCTATACAAGAACACTAGGTAGCAATCCTCGCAAACTAAATATTGCACCAAAGCTTTATTATCATTACATGGCGATCCTGCCCAACACGATCCTGTGATCGAACAAAAAAAAAAAACCAAAAATTTTTTGTCTCTCGACGCACGATCTTGCGATCAATCCTGCAAACTATGCAGACCCTGTCACTAATTTCGATTCTGGCAATTTCTGATCAACATTAAAGCCAAAATATTGACAAGCAACCGCGGGCCTCCTATAGAAAACCGCCCAGACAATGATCCCTCCCGAAGCAATCACTCCAACATGCGAAGCAAAACAAGGAATATCTTCTTTTGCCCCTTTCGACTGCGAACAGGCCCACCCATTATTTTTCGGCGACGACGTCGAAACTGTTGATTATGAAGATGTAATCAAAGAGCGAATACACAGACAACAATTTATTAATAGTAATTAAAAACTTAAATGCATAAATTGAAATTCAAACGAAAATAAATTTTTCCCCTTAATGGAAAGAATAGATGAGATCAACATCTCTGCAGATAGAATAATTTCCAACCTTAAAAAGCTAGGAAATAAAACATACAAAAAGGAAACTATCAACAGCAAATTAAAAGAATTAGAAAACTATAGAACTAGGGTCCGTACCATATTAGAAGCTAATACAAAACCAGAACAACCAAACCTATAAAGTAAAATAGAAACATTTAAGAAAAAATATAAAACAGCCAAAGAACTGTTAGAAATCGAAGCTATCAAAGAATCTCTAGAAAACATAAACCCGTGCAAAACAGATAATATAATACAACCAAAAATGGATTTTAACCTAGAAACAGCCTCTAAATCCATACCCACTTTTACTGGCAATTATAAAGATATCAACTGCTTCATAAAAGTTGTTGAAATAATAAACAGAACCCTAAAAGAAGAAGCCAAACCACAACTAATAGAATACACTTTCTACTGCAAACTGTCCTCAAATGTCCAAACCGCCCTCGCAGACGATATCCCCACAACACTAGAAGAATTAAAAGCCAAACTTGAAAATAAATATAAATCAAGTCAAACAATACCACAACTACACTCACTATTACACCAAACAACACAGAAAGGCACTATCACAGGTTTCAAAGACAAAATTTTAAATATAATAGCAGATCTAAATAACCTCCAAATCAAAGAACTAGACCCCAACCCCACTAATGAACAGAAATCCGTTATTACCAGTATCAACGATACATACGCCTTAACCATATTTAAAAACGGTCTTGATGACTACATTAAACCGACTATCTTTGCGGCCCAACCAAAAACCTTTTCCGAAGCAATTAATATTGCGCTACAATACGAAAGTGCGAACCAAACAAATTCGCAAATAATGAAAATTAATCACCAAAGGAAAAATTCGTACAATCGCCTCAACCAAAAGTCCTACACTAAGCAAAACACTAGAAATCAGTATTACAACAATAACTCAAATAGAAACATCCAAAAACATAATAACCACAACAGAAATAATAATTCCAATACCACTAACAATAAGAAAAATTTTAATAGAAACAATAACAATAACAGAAATTTCAACTATCGAAAACAAAATACTTATAACAATAGAAGTCAAAAAAACAACAACCAAAACAACCGCGTACACGCCATAGAAGACCAGGGAAACGGATTCCACCCGGATTCCTTGACGATGCCCCTGAATTCGGGACTAAACACTTAAACCAGGCATCCACTGAATATCCAAAACAAACCAACTCCCATATCTTCTCCCTCTCAAAACTATCTAACTATATATTAATAGACATTAAAGATGCAACAAAAACAGAATTATCATTTCTACTAGACACAGGAGCAGACATCAGCCTCTGCAAAGCGCACCTTTTGGAACATTACCCACTAAACAACTCAGAATGCATTAACCTAACAGGAATAACCAACGAACACATAGAAACATTGGGAACTACACATTTAAATATAAATCTAGGAACCGGAATCACTCAACACAAAATTCAACTAGTAGACCAGAACTCCCTAATAAAAACCGATGGAATCATAGAAAGAGATTTCCTACACAAGTATGCTTGCAACATAAATTATGAAAATTTCTCTCTTACGATTAATACACATGATAACCAAATTCAGCTCCCTATATACGATGAAATACTTAATAAAGGCAATATATTTCTTCCCCCAAGATGGGAAGTTATAGTCCCCATAGACATCAAAATACACAACGATGCTCTAGTACTAAATAGAGAAATAGAAAAAGGAATATTTTTAGTCAATTCAATAATACCAAAAAACGGACAAAAACACATTAAAATACTAAATATACTGGATGAAGAAGTCACAATACAACACTTACATATCAACACCGAACCACTCCATACCTACCAAATTATACAAAACACCAATATACACACTGAACATAATGAACAACGATTCCAACAAATATTACAATCCATAAAATTAGACACCGTAAACAACTGTCAAAAACAAGAGCTCATAAAAATCTTCAAAAAATTTCAAACAGTATTCCATCTAGAAAATGAACCACTCACAGCAAATAATTTTTACACACAAAACATAGAAACAAACGACAATACACCAGTATACATAAAAAACTATAAATTACCCCACACACAAACTGACACCACACATACTCAGGTAAAAGATTTATTACAACAAAACATTATAGAACCCTCAGTTAGCCCCTATAACTCACCACTCTTACTAGTACCCAAAAAAAATCAGACAGACATCAAGAAATGGCGACTAGTACTTGACTACAGAAAACTAAACGAGAAAATAATAAACGACAAATTCCTCCTCACAAGATTAGAAGACATCTTAGATAGACTAGGACGAGCTAAATACTTTTCCACTTTGGACATGAGATTTCATCAAATAAAACTTAAGAAAAACTCGCGACTTTTAACCGCCTTCTCAACACCAAACGGACACTATCAATACACGAGACTTCCATTCGGACTAAAAATTTCGTCCAACAGTTTTCAAAGAATGCTAACCATAGCTTTATCAGGACTAGACACCGAAGCATTTTTATACGTAGATGACTTAATAATACACGGATGTAGCTTTGACCATCATAACAGAAATCTAACGAAACTACTCGAACGACTTAAGAAATACAACCTAAAACTAAATCCATCTAAATGCAACTCCCTACGACCAGAAGTGACCTATTTAGGACACCTCATAACACCCGAAGGCATAAAACCAGATCCCGCTAAATACGAAACAATAAAAAACTACCCCCAACCCAAAAACATAGAAGAAATAAGAAAATTCGTAGCAACTATTACAGGAAATTTATAAAAGATTTTGCCAACGTAGCACAACCACTAAACGACCTACTCAAAAAAGGAAAAGACTTCGAATGGACAAACCAATGTAATCAGGCATACCTAGCACTCAAGAACAAACTAATGTCCACACCTATATTACAATATCCAAATTTCGATAAACCCTTCATTTTAACAACCAATGCATCAAATTACGCCTTAGGAGCAGTACTATCACAAGGAGAAATAGGTCAAGACTTACCTATCGCATACTCAAGCAAATCCTTGAACAAGCATGAAAAAAACAAACCAGTTATAGAAAAAGAACTACTCGCTATTCACTTTGGAATAACACATTTCAGACCCTACTTATTCGGCAAAAAATTCACAGTGATAACTGATCACAGACCCTTAGTATCACTATTCTTCCACAAAAACCCCACCTCGAAATTAACCAGAATAAGAATTGAACTATCGGACTACGATTTCGACATAATCTATAAAAAAGGATCAAGCAACACTAACGCTGACGCCTTATCGAGGATAAACATAAATTCTGATATATTAAAAGAGATGATTCCAATATCCAGAGAAGAAGACCAGGAACGAATAAAAAAGACGTTAGTCATAACCACAAGCAAAACGGCAAAAGAAAATGCAAACAATGAACAATTAAATATGTGGGAATCCACGTCAATAAATGACATTAAGAACACAAGAAAGTTAGAATTTAAATTCAAAAGCGGTATAAAAGATATGATAATTGAAAATGTTAAAGAATTAAACTACACACGTGTGAGATGCAATGAATATCCAGACCATTTCGATGCGCTCTTGGAAAAATTGACATCAAAACTAAACGAGTTAAATTTCTTGCCTTTAATATTGCGTTTAAGTCTTCGTCGGCCATTTGGGCACTGCGCATGTCTTCCTTCGAAAAGTTTCCGTTGGACTCCACAATAATCCGGCAGATGACGACACCTCTTTTATTTTCGATCTTTACGCAGTGTTTGCAATGCGGGTCACATGGTCGTCTGGACATAGCATCCGCATTGCCATGCGATTTGCCGCTCCGATGGGCAAACTGGCCAATTGTCCTTCCGGTTCTTTAAAGTTAAGCAACCATCATAGAGCAGCATGATCTGTCCTTAGGTGAAACTGCTGCCCATAGAGATATTTGTGGAAGTGCTTGACAGATTGTGCTATTCCCAGGAGTTCTCGTCGCGTAACACAATAGTTCCTCTCGGGTTTGGATAGCCACCTTCTGTAATAGGCTATTACTTTTTCGTTACCATCAATTTGTTGGGACAGCACGCTGCCTAGGCCTTCTGCGGTTGCATCGGTATCCAGTATAAAATTTTCCCCCAGTACTGGATAAGCTAAAATAGGTGCCCCGCATAACAGTTCTTTCAACTGCGTGAACGCGCACTCTTGAGACTTCCCCCATATGAAGGATCGATTTTTGCACTAGCGACCGTGGCAAACCTGGGGACGAATCTGTGGTAGTACGTACAAATTCCTAGGAAACTGCGGACTTCATGCAAGTTGTTTGGTCGCGGCAATTCTTTTACTGCTCTGATTTTGTCTTCATCCGTGTGAACCCCAGTCGTGGAGACCTTGTGCCCAAGATATGTCACTTCCTTTCCAAAGAACGTACATTTTTCGATACTCAATTGTAAACCTGCTGCCTGTAGTCGGTGAAAAACATTTGCCAGATTTTCTAGGTGTTCTTTGAAATCTTTGCCCATGACAATAATGTCGTCCAAATACACCAGGCATGTCTTCCAGTGCAGCCCTTTTAACACGCGGTCCATTAGGCGCTTAAATGTGGCAGGCGCATTGCATAATCCAAACGGCATCACGGTAAACTGATACAAGCCGTCGCCAGCGAAAAACGCGGTCTTTTCCTTGTCATGCTCGGCGAGCTCCACCTGCCAGTATTCACACTTTAAATCTAATGTTGAGAACCATTGCGAACCTGATAATGTGTCCAAGGTGTCATCGATCCTAGGCAAAGGGTAGCTGTCCCCCTTGGTCACCTCGTTCAGCTTCCTGTAATCCACACAAAATCTTGTAGATTCGTTTTTTTTCTTCACAATAACTACTGGCGAGCACCAAGGGCTGTTCGATGGTTCGGTAACTTTCCGCTCTTGCATATCCTTGATCAAGTCCGCCACTTCTCCTCTTTTTGCCAGTGGAATTCTTCTAGGGCGTTGCGTAATCGGATCAGCGCCTGCCGTGTTAATTACATGCTTTGCAATATTAATACGGCCACCCGAACTTGCAACGCCCGCAAAGATGGACCAATTTTCCAGCAAAAACTTTTTGGCATATCTGTTCTGCTGCTCCTCTAGATTGCTAATCCATCTTTGTATGAAAATTTCAGCTTCTGGGGATATCTTTGAGCATGTTTTTGGTATTTCGACTTAATGATTTATCAGGTACTCTGCTTTCTGAAATTGCGCTATAATGTCCCCTTTTTGAACTTTTGTTGTATCGCTGGTTGGGTTTAATACCCGCACTGGTATTAAATTGTTGACCGGTGAGACCACCGCTTTTCCAATGATGATGTTGTGATTCGTACATTCTTTACTCGGCTCGACAACCCCTATCTTGCTGAGCCTTATCTCTTGGGTAGCTGTGGCCCACACTATTGCTTCAGACTTTGGAGGGATCTTCTGTTGTCGTTGCACTACCACTTGTAACACTTCGGCTTGTCTGTCGTATCCCACAGCCAATGGCAAAGTCACGTTTTCGTATTGTAACACTTGCCTTTTCATATCTAACACGAAGCCGTGCTTTGCCATAAAATCTATCCCCAGTATTACCTCGTCCATTATATCTGCTGAAGAAATTCGTGCTTCATTGAAACATCGCTAATCGAAATTTTACCCTTAATAGCAGCTTCCTCACCTGTTGCCGATCGCAACCATACGTCAACTAACGGGTTGAATTTTTCTTTGACTATTGCACTGTTGATAATTGACTGAGAAGCACCAGTGTCCAGCGTGATGATGTAATTACAGCCCTGAATCTTCCCATCAATCGTTAGGCTGCTGTTGATTCTCTTTGATTGAGTTATACCGACCGTAGGGCTACTATATTTCGGAGTCAGCCGTTGCACTGCTGTGCTGATTCTTTTTAGTTTAACGCCTGTTCGTTTGCTGGCACCTCCACTAACATTCCGTGTAGGTGATGTGGAATGTGATCGTTTTCCTTTGCTCGGCATTCCCGTGCAAAATGGACAGGTTTTTGGCAAGCATAACACTTGCGTGTTTTTGAAGCCAGCGTTTGCTTATTTTTGCGCAGGACTAGTCGAATCGCCGCGCAAACCATATCCGAGATATCGCTCTCGCTGCTAACCTCCATGCGTCTCACCTTCATGCTTCTGCTGCTTCTTGCGTAAGCGCGAAGCCAAGCGTTTCCGTAAACGTCATTTTAGGTGACATCCATACAGCTTTTTTAAGCTCCGCGTCACGAAGTCCTTTACCAAAGGCGTTGAATTTTAATCTTTCCAGCACGTCGTCAGGCACACCGATATATGCGAGATTGGCCAGGCGTTCAATTTCGGTAGCATAATCTTGGATGCTTTCGTTCAGCTTCTGGCAGCGCGAAGACAATTCTAAGTGGCTCACCTCCTTCACCTGTTTGCTACCATATTTCTTTTCCAATGCATCCATGATTGCAGTGAATTTCGTTCTTTTTCCTTCCGGAATTATCTGGATAATTTCTGCTATTGCTCCTTTCAAGCAGGTTATTAAGGCTACTGCTTTATCGTCGTCATCCCACATATTTTTTGTCGCAACAACACCAAATTGTAGCTTGAATGCGTTGAAGTTAGTGGTGCCGTCAAATAGGGGTGTTTTTCACTAGTTTGTGTTACGTCACTAGTTTGTTGCTTAGCCAGTTCTTTTTTTAATGCTTTTATTTCATTTTTCACAGCATCTGTATCTTTTTCTTGGGCATTTATTCTGCCATCCAACTGGCCTATCGAATTATCGACTTTTTCTTCCAGCACATTTACTTTGCCTTCGCATTGCTGGTATGTTTCATATATATGTGTTTGCAGGGTGCGTTGGTTTTCCTGAACTATGGTCGATTTTCGATTCTATCTGTTGACCTTGTTGTTGCGTTTATTGTTGCATTTGTTGTTGTATAAATTGCATAAGGACGGTGTTTGATACACTTGCATCATCTTCGCCTTCCAAGTTGTCGGTTTGTTCCCTTCCCTCGATATTATATTCGAATTCAAGTACGGACAGGTCCTCTCTCTCTTTTTTAATCCGTTAACCTGCTTTTCTGCTAATCGTTTTCCTCGGCCGGCAGCTGTATGAAGTGCCGCGCATGTGCACCTGGGTTTTTCTCTGTCTGTTTTCCTGTTAATCTTTTCCGTCGGCCGGCACCTGCATGACGCGCCGCGAATATGCACTAGGAAATTTATTACTTGCGAAATTCAATTAGTTAGCATTAACTCGATTTGGGATTTTCGTAACAATATATTAGCTTATTTTGGCAACATAACTACCGATATTCGAAAAATAAGAGAATAAAAGCTAAAGAAGTAAAGGTAGATCGATTGGGTAGGAAGGAAAGTATTTAGCTTCACGCTATCTGTTGTATTTAGCTTTAGATCGGTAAATGGATGTCATTTGAATTTTTCATAATAATTTTCACATCAAAGATTTCGTCTTATTGCCCGAATCAATTTTCATAAAAGTTGTCGTGCATTTTGACTTTTCTCATCAGTTCCAAGTGAGTTAAAGTGGCTAAAAAAAGGTAAGAGTCTTCATTGTGTCGATGGCATGAACAGTAGGAACAGTAGAAAAGAAGGCAAAAATCTGATGCTATACTTCCAGCACATTGTCAAAATGTCCATGTGGGTCATCCTACATGCGATGGAACTTCAAATTTCCATACAAACCGTATACAAGTTATGTTCCGCCTACATACCTACCGGCATCAGAGTCTGTGTAATTGGAACTAATTAACACGAACGAACTAAATTACTCGACATGCAACCAACATGTGCTTGTAAAAGCAGGAAACACTGCTTCCTGCTAAATTTCAATTGTTTCGTAATATTTATGAATTATTGTTAGAATTCTTTTTTTGTTTTGAATTTAAAATAAATACTAATGTCACTATTTATGTAGGGGGGATACCATTATTTGTCCAGTTATATGTAATTTATTTATTCATTTTTTTATTTATTTATTTATTTCTTTCTAATTTGATTAGTCAATGTTGACATGTTCTGTGTTCAATGTCCGTCCCTTTCATTCTAACTTAACTTTATTATAATCATTAATATAAACTATTTCGCAATTACATATATAAGAAATATATTAAGAATGTCTTTACAAAAGTGTTGCCGAAAAGCTAAATTACGATTTTATTTAGGGAGTGATCGTAAAACCATCCTGTCCAATACATACATTTGAGTCAAAACATTTTCGCGCACCGAATTTACTCCATATGTACTGACAGTTGCGCCCTGCCTTGTGTTGAACATAAGTACACAAGGGGAAATATCGGACGGATGGACGTACCGGGGAGGTGAATCCACCGACTTAAATTGACTGAGAAAACGATTCTTGATCGATTATTATAATAAAAGGCGAGTCTATCTCAAATCGCTCTGGGTGTTTTGCATACATATGCAAAAACTTAATGTTATACCACAAGTGATGTAAATTATAATAAGTAGACCGTTCCAGGACTCAAATTCAGATGACTTTATTCATAAATAAATCATATTTTTTTGCATATTTTATAGATTATAAACTCAATTATTTCTTCTTCTTGTTAGTTTTTATAATGGCAATATACCGGGCTATGTACACTGCTTTGTCAATAAATATATATATATATATGCATATGTATGTGTATATAGACCTAGGAGAAAAAAAGCAAACGTCCGTAAGGTCCATCTATTGCAAAACGTTCGCATGTATGTAATGCAAATGCGTTCAGGTGTTATTGTGTTTACCGTATATGTTAATACTTAATAAAGAAAAAAATTAAAAGCTACAAGAAGTGAAGTCGTATTCTTTTGTGACGACGAACGTCCCATATTTGCTTTGCTTTTTGGTCCCACATTACGTTTTGGGATT
>CCAG010004429.1:0-32330 GCA_001077435.1 Glossina morsitans morsitans | reverse complement strand
TATTAGGAGTAGCATGTGACTAATAAATAATACCTCGGATAAAAGACACGCATGAATAATTCAAAGACATATCAACAATTTTATGATCGTTGGATTTCAGTGTCCATACGGCCGGATGAATATAAAAAATTAGGTTTAAAATTGAAAAAAGTTACGTTGTAAAGGAGGCCACAAAACACTAAACCATTTATTTCAACCGTAGCATTAATGCAGTTAGTCTCATCTGTATACCAGTCAAAGCCGAGGATGAGTTTTTGAGATATTTTGACTTACGGACGAAGAACGAAGAACGAAACTTTTTTACAGTTACGGCACATTGCATGACATTGGCCTATTGGCATAACCAGAAAGTATGCAACAGCACACAGAAAATTTTTGCGAAACAACAAACGATCAGAGTTGCATTTGTTCTGTTATCAGATGTTTGACAGTTGAGAAAATCTGCTGCATTGCACAAATCGATAGCCCGACATTGCTGGACATTAAAGAGGAATGTTGTCCTCCGAGAAAAGATCGAGAAGTTAACATTCTTAGAATAGAGATCCAACAGAATAAAGTGATCCGTTTAAATTGAAAAAAGCTTCTTAAGTAGATTGTATGGGTCGTGAGATAAACAAAAATTGCTACGATAGAGGGGTGAACATGAGGGCAAATGACTTAGAGAATGCTCTCAAGTAGACATGAAAATTATATCGTACGCTTAAAAAAAAATTTAAATATTGCAAGTTAGGATCAACAAAACTTCTTTGAACCTTTAGAGAAAAGATAAATTCCACGGGGGAGAATGACGTTGACAGCAGGAGAGTTAAAATGTGCCGCAGGAAAGAAGTTAGTTCGATAGGCTGGGCCTTTCAAGACACAAATTCCCGAAAAGATTATAAACGTAAAAGCGTGAACATTGTAAGGAGATAGCAAAGGGTTTAGAAAAAAAAACACTAAAAAGAAGTGAACAAAACGGCATGAAATGAAACAAATATTTCCACCGCTAGAGAGAACAATCATGGCCTCGTTATACTTGAAGGAACGAACAAATTTCATTAGAACGAATAATGATGAGAACTTGTTCCTTAAAAAAAAGTGATAAGGAAAAGGCGAAATAGGGAAGGAAAGGAAGAATTCGACTGGCTGGGCTATGAGGTGAGATATAATCATGGTCATGTAAACCTGAACGCTAGATTTACGGAAACCCATCAATTTGATGGCTAAATTTTCTGAATCGTTGCAGTTGCAAATATAAAGATAAGAAGCTGAAATTGGACACAAACAATCCTTGATCAATTGGGAATAGGAGGTTAACAAATGGGCCCTATCCGTTAATGCTCACGTCCACAAAGCAGAAGAAACTAAAGCAAGCTTCATCTACAGCTTGCATTAGATTCATTAGGATCAGTTTCATGTTCAGTTCAAAAATGTTGACAATCAATTTACTAACTATACTATCCACAATTAAGGTTAAAATCGAATCCAATGTACGTAAGAATAAATGGGAAAGCAATAGGCCAAATATAGTTTCGTTGAACTTGCAAAAAGGAATGAATTCATTAGCAAGCCTAACGGTTACGGGCTATGCAAAAGGGGAGCAAAGCAAGAATAGCAAGAAATGAATAACTTGGACTTTAAGAAGGTATGGTTGCGACCACTTAACCCTTAAAACAAAAAAGCAAAAAAGACAACGTGACAATTGAAAGAGAAAAATCGGTACCGCGAGACATGTAAACACTATCGCATTGGCCTTGAAGGATTACTATGGTAGAATCGCATGCGGTGAAAATCGCGCTCTATGGCGCGAACTTAAACAGTTTGAAAAAGACTAAAGAACCGGCCACAGGCAGAGTACCGGAAAAACCAGCGTTACTGTAAGATTGTCTTCTCTCTTCCTTCCCTTTTTGCCCTTGCGAAATCGTGCTAATTTTTGAAACCGGTTCTTGCAGTCATTCAACGAAGAAAGATGGAAACCGCCAAGAAATGATTTCCTTCTTTCGCTTTTCTATCTGCCTGCGAGAAGAAAGCAAAGTTCAACACGAATTTTCCCTCGTTACCAATAGTTATCTTCATTTTCATTTTTCTTTGCTTTGCTTTCCTTATTGCCAAATTCATTATTATATCAATTATTCAATTTCTTCATCTCTTCAACTTGCAAAAGTTTCATTCTTATAATTCTTATATATGTATGTGTATATATGTGTATATATATATATATATATATATATCGTATGATAATCAATTCTATTAAAGAAATCGCTAAAATAATTGATTTTATTGAACCCAATAAGCATATAAGAGAGATAGAAAGAGAGAGAGAGAGAGAGAGAGAGAGAGAGAGAGGGATAGAAAGAGATTAACCGACAAGCAAATTAAATGATTTAATTTATAACAAACAATGAAGCAACATATGGTTGGTATACTTACCGAGGCATATGCATATGTGTATGTATGAATGTATGTATGAATTTACAATGAACCAAACAAATGAAAACTCAACGATATAAACAGATCAACGTGGCCCAGCATTCAACAATAATAGCAAGTAGTCCTCGATGATGGTGATGGTAATGATGGCAATGTGTGAAAATTTTATACCCAAAAATTCAGAAAAAAAAAAAAAAAACAAGGAAAAAAAAACGAAAACGAGAACGAGAACGAGAACTGAAACTGTAACTTGAAAGTCAATGAATGCGAAAATAAGCAGCATTAACATACGAGAACATATGATAAACTCGCGCGCATACAAAGTGAAGCCGGTTAAAAGAATAAAAACAAAAAGAAACGAAAACACACGAAAAAGCCCCTCAACGCAAAAAAAAAAAGAAAAAGGAAAATATATGAGAAAAAAGGAAAGTGTTTAAATTTTTATTGCTATAAATTACCGAAAAACAACGAAAAGCCCGAAAAGAGGATAAAAGTAAAAATGCACACAGTCAAACTTCCTGACGTGTATAGCTGAGCAAAAATTTGCTGCACATCATTGTATGGGAACCAAAAAATGAGCTGTAATAACACCAGTCATTGGAAACCAACTGAACTGAACTCACCGGTTAAGGAATGCATTAAAGTCCAAAGGCGACGAACAACACATGTGCTTGTACATGTGCGTGCCCGAGTCCGTAGTGTTGTAATGAATGATGCATTCATACACATACTAGAAAAAGAAAAACCGAGAGGGAGAGAGAGAGAGAGAGAGAGAGAAAGAGAGAGAGAGGGAGAGTGAGTGTAAGTCCTACTGGCCAGTAATGCAAATAAGTAGAGAGTTTTTCTGGGTAATTTTTACTTTTATTATTATTTTTTAAAATATTTGTTGTTGTTGTTGCTGCTGCTTTTGTCGTTAATGTTTTTTATTTTTTTATTTTATTTATTTTTTTTTTTCGTATATACATTTCAGTTGTTGTTGTTGTTGCTTTGTTGCATTTTGGGCTATCATCAGCGATGGCCTTCATAAATTCACGTGTGGTCGGCAACCTCATCATATTTTTCATTGCATGCATTTACTTTGCAAATGAAAAACAAAGAGATAAATAAAAAAATAATTTAAAAAAACAAAACAAAAAAAATATAAAAATAAAAAGAAGAAAAAAGAAAAAAGAAAAGCGAAAACATGCGTTTTTTGTTTTTCATTTTTTGGAAATTGCCCTGATGTTTGCGTGGCGATGTTTGCTTCTCTGTTTATGTACACAGCTGAGTGAATGAATGAATTTTTACACTTCTGCAACACTTGCATTTCCGTTTTTTTTATTTAAAACTTATTTTTATTTTGTAATCAATTTTTTTTTGTTCGCTTTGTTTTTGCACTTCTTTTTCGCAATAATGAAGCGCTGATGAGTCTTAATGCCGGTCATTGACAATGTAAAGTAGCTAAAGAGGAATGAGACTTTTGTTAATTTGTGGCCTGTCTATGGACATGTGCATGTGTTTGTGTGTGTGTGTGTGTGTGTGCTTGCTTGCGTGTTTTAAAATCAAATTTTATAAATTGTTTTGTTTACCAATTTGGGGCTACATGTGTACTCATTTTTGTTTTGCTCGTTTACCCTTTGCAGGGTACGATTACCTGGACGATATCGTACGATGCGCTGATTGCCGTGGAACTAAGTCTTTATTGCAGAAAAGTGCATATCGTATTGGCTTTTTTATCGATCCACTTTCAATATTCATTTCAAATCGATCGAGGGTCATCTACCACTTATACGATCATCCAAGTTCTTCGCCTTTCTTTTTGTGTTCATGTCAAGCTTTGATCATGTGGATCGATCTATCAAATTAGTGGTGTAAGAGTCGATCAACCCAAACGTCACTTCATCGCAATGCCTAAGAAGACTATGCAAAGTGCATTTTAAGTAGCCTAAGATTCCACATGTTTGCATTTATTCCATCGCCTTCATCGACATACCTCTGTCGACTCATCCATTATCAATGGTGAGAGCGAAAATCTGTCCTGCTGGACTGTCTATCTTGCAAATATCACAATAGTTAAAGACATAGTCGCCAATCCGTTCTTCTGCCAGTCCATTTGGACGCTAGCTAATTGAGTCCCATTGTACCGTAAAATTATTTATGCATTGATCGGTACTTTTTCCAAGTGGCCACACTCTTCCTCTGTCTATCCCATAATTCGTTTGATTCTCGATTCACTAGCTTACTTTCCAAATCACTTTTAAGCCCGTCACTCTCTTGCTCCCCTTCTTGATGAAATCACCAATGCATTACATCCGCGACTCGGCTCCTCTTTAGCTTTCTTTTCATTTGTCTGTACATTTGGTAACGATTGGTAGATCTGCGCTTGGGAGGCTTGACACATCTGCCTCTCTCTCTATTAGCGTCTTTCTGCCTCCGGGAAATTCCTTTTCAATCACTTGCACTCTTGTTTCAATCCTTGACGAAATCGCCTGATT
Source organism: Glossina morsitans morsitans (assembly GCA_001077435.1). Classification (NCBI taxonomy): domain Eukaryota; kingdom Metazoa; phylum Arthropoda; class Insecta; order Diptera; family Glossinidae; genus Glossina; species Glossina morsitans. The sequence goes on along the minus strand of CCAG010004429.1, from coordinate 27,447 downwards.
GTCAATTCGTGAATGCATCGATCGAGTCTTCTCTATATTTCTAAATCGCTGGACCGATTCATTTATCAATTGGTGCATGCAACGCTTTACACATTCCCCTCTGCCTTCATTTGCCTTTCTGCCCACGAAGAATGTCTTGTTAAACTATTTGAGTAGCTTGAAAAAGACGTCGTCTTTCCATTTATTTTACTTATTGTGTTCGTACTCCTACGCTAATCGTACCTCACTCATATACCTAAGGCTATTGCTATTGCCAATCATTTTAGTATTTATAAATATTATTTACACGTTCACCCTGCCCCACGTCTAATCACAATATTCCCTTCATTTCTTTCTAAAAAGCTGCAATTAGTTTACTTAGGGCGTATGCGACAGACAGGCATTTTTTCATAACAAAAGTAACTGTTCGCTTATGAAGGTGATTGGAAAGGAATACGCAGCTAGAAAGCTTACGAATTTTTAACCAAAAACGTAATTTTAATCGAAATTTTAATAGTATGCGGCACATAGTGCACTGCATGATTAAGTGATAGATTTCGTCGATCTAAACTGGTAAACGCAAACTAAGCACAGTGCCCGAAACTCAAAGGCAATGAACTAAGGCATTCTTACAAGTTTGCATATAATCTTTCTATTGGGGCCAAGAAGTGTATTCCTTATTGTACATCGAATGTGACGGCAAGTGGTTCCTTGAAATTTCTCCCCTTTTCTCTCAGCATCTCAACATTGGGCTAAAAGATACTTATTTTCTTATTTGTACAGTCAGCCTCACATGGAATTCCCCTTAAAAGTCACGACCAGCCAGAATTATAGACAGAGTAGAAAGGAAAGAGAAGGAAAACATGTAAAAGACCTTAACATTTTATTTGAACGCTTAATATGACTTATCCAACAGCTGAGCAAATACCAATAGTAGTAGTCTTACCCAACCTTCCAGACATTTCCACTCTCACGTCGAATGCACAGAAATGCTTATAATGCATCCTGGTCAACACCGTGCCGACCCTTATCGCCAATGTTCTGTGATCGGCTGATCGAAAAGAAATGGAAAATCCATCGGCTAATGTAAGACTAAGAAAGTCGACCAATTTTATGCCAACAATAAGAATAATGTTCACCAAGGCATGTAATAAAAAGCAAAAAAAGAAAAGAAATTGCAATATAAAACCATTCTACGAGGTAGTAGTGCAAATTTTCTATGTAAAAAAGCATTTAAGAGCGGTATTAGTTGAGTCAGCTAAATAGTTTTATTACTCGGATAATCGGTTTTATTATTCGGATAATCGGTTTTATTATTCGGATAATCTTTTTCTTGCTTGTTTTCCTTAATTAGCTGAATATAAATTTCAATATGTAATGTTTGAAAGTAAATAACCGGGTTTTATATTCGAATAATCGAATGTTTGTTGAATATTAGATCTCGTTAAGGTAATTTTTATTAAGTTTCCGTTCTGTAAATAGTTGAATTAATTTGAAAAAGTCAAAGTATGTTTATTCTGCAAGTTCTGCATCATTTCGCGAGAAAGCCAAATGGCATCGTAACGGCATCGTCGCGCTGCTACTGAAATCAGTTCGCGCGCTTGTATGTGTATAAATGACTGTATGCCTGTGTATTGTGTGAATTATTAACATTTAAATGAAGCTCATCAGTTTTTTTTTTTTACTTTTTAATTTTTTTTTTTTCTTTTTTTTTATTATTTACAGCAACCGATACTTTTTTAAACATTTTTTTATTCGTTTTCGTTTTTTTGGACAATAATAAACATTAACGAAAATCACATGTATACAAACACAGACGCATACTCTCATATATATATATATATATAGGAAGTAAGTGAATGAATAGTCAATTGGTTCGTTGGTTGCTGGCTCGTTATGGCGATAGGTAGGTAGGTAGGTAGGTAGGTAGGTAGGTGGATAGATAGGTAGGGACAGTGGGTAGAGAAGGTTGAGTAAATAATTTTCATTATCAACAATTACGGTTTGACCTTGAAAAATGGCATTGGCCCCAATTATGCCGACAATGTGTACAATTTTTCTACAGTTTTATTTATTTTTTTTTTTTATTTTTTATTCCTTTTATTCATACACACACACACACACATACACAAATATGCCAGGAGACTTGTTGGCCATATAAGCGTATGAATGTGTGAAGTTTTAATAATAACGGGGTGCTGGCTCAGTTTTGTTATTTTCTGTTTCTTTTTTGCTTTCATTTTTTTCTCTTTTTTTTTTTTTTTTGTTTTATTGTTCATGCGACGAAAAAATGAAAAACTATAGGTATAAATAGGCTTATTATTGTTGTACGGTTGGTTGGTTGGCTTGGTTATCATCGCATGGGACCCTTGCTTGCTTGCTTGCTTGCTAGCATTCGCTTACTGTGCTGGGTAACGTTATTCACCGCTGAAAAGCAAAAGCAAAACACTATCACTTGGCCGGTTGGTGTCGGTGTCGGTGTCGGTGTCGGTGTCGTCGCCGTCGCCGCTATGGCATGTGGCCTTGATATGATATCATTGCTTATATTTACTGTTTGTCTGGCTTTATTATTGTTTCCAAACGCACACACATATTTATATAAAGCAGCCACTCATTCTACTTTATAGTAGAGTCATACGTACCTCTGTCTCGCAAACGTATTCTTGTTTATATCATATACGTACAACGAACGCATTTAACATTTGTTCCTCATTTCGTATGCTTTGTCTCGTATTTAAAACTATATATATATATATATGTATGTGTAGCGTTTACGTTTACGTTAACTCTTGCTTCTTCATTCTGTTTTTTTATTTTTTTTATTTTCCATTGAGTTCGCATTGCGTAAAAATTTCACGTTTGATTGTTCATTTATAACGCGCCTTTTCATTGTCACTGTTCACTTCTTTTTATGGGTAAAAATGTTAAAACACAAAAAGCAAAAAAAAAGAAGCAAATCGCGTTAATAAATAAATAAATAAATGTCCCCCAAAAAGAAAACTGAAACAATTTTTTGGTTAATTTTAATTGATTATTTACTCTTACACCGCACTTTCACTTTTACAGATTGCGGCTTTTTTGTTCAATTTTTTTTTCTTTTTTTTTTTTTCGTTGTTGTTGTTGTGCTGCATCAACAACTTGTTGATGTTTTTGTATTTATTGCATTTTCGTTTTTTTTTTTTTTTTTATTTTTCTGGTAATTTAATCAATTAATTTTAATATCACTCAATTTTGTTTTTGTGATTGCTATTATCATTAAGGAAGCGGGCGCGTATATGTTTCTGCATATAAAAATACTTACAGACCTATTTTAATGAATTCAGAACAAGGTCATGACTTTCAAACAAAACAAAAAAAAAAAAAAAAAAAATTGAAAAAAAGTGTTTTTTAGGTTAATTGTAAGGTACATAGGGTTGTTTTGTTTAATGATTTCGTAAACCGGTTCCGGAAATATCACTATTTGTAAATGTTTTGTTTTTTTTATATAAAAACTTTATTAGAAAATAATACAACAAAAAAAAAATAATTTTGACAATAAATAAAAAAAAATTATTTTTAAGAAGAACTTTTGGATAATGGAGAAATCGAACTTTTAGAAATGATTCTTAACATTTTTATTTTAAAAGTTCCTTTTATATGCTATATAAGGAAAAGCAGTATTATGTAACCGTCTAAACCATGTGTTGTAGTGAAAGAAAGGACTCTCACACCAACCAAAGGGCAAATTTATTTTAAACAAGTGGAAACATTATGGTGAGCCACGGATCGCTGTTACATATCGTGCATCACTTTGCTTAATACAGTATAATATTCGTACAACGACGTTTCACAATAAGGTCGTACAGGGGCAGTGATCGAAAGAGTGGGCCAGAATCCGGTCTTGCGACAAACTGTGTCAGTCATCAAAATATCTTAAAAATTGGGCCTTGTAGGTTGAATGCAAAAATCAGACGGACAGACCGACATGCAGACAGACGGACAGACAAGCTTAGATCGACTCAGAGAATGATTTTGAATCAATCGGCATATTTTGCCTAACATTCGACACAAAACTACGAAAGAATTTGCACAGACGGACAGACCAGACTAGTTCAATTAAGAAAGTGATTCGGAATCGATCGGTGTAATATGAAGTGGATCGATCTCAAGTCCTCCTGACTGTTGCATACATCTACACAAATTCAATATATCCTTGTATCACTTATACCACAAGTGGTGTATGGTTTAAGAAAATAAAGTTTTTGTAAATTGGCATATCAAGCATAAACCTTTGCTCATAGTAAAACTGTGGCACGTTGTTTCAGAGCCACAAAGCAATTTCACATCTTGGATACAAAGAATCCAGAACCGCAGAGCTTGTATTAACATTAAAATTTTTTCTTATTCTTTTTCAAGGTTTCTTTATATATTTATTTTTTTTATATATACAAGTCGAATTGAAAGAATATACGACCTATGCAAATACTACATGTGTCCCTATAGCGTTCCCTAAATTTATAAGTGAAAGAGTTTAAGCTATAAGTTTTCCTTGTTGCAAAATTGATGAAAGGTATAACATCATCCCCGTTTTCACCTCAGAGAATCCCATTTAACGCACCTGGAAGATTGCTAAAGCACACTGCGATCCACTTGTCTCACAGCCATACAGGCTATCAGTTTCGCGAATCATTTCCGCTGCTTTGGTGCTTTGTGTGATCTATGTCTAATCTTTATTTGTCTGATCCGTCACTGAATGCTATACATATTAGCAACGGTGCTGCCCTACGGCTACGGCGATATCATCCCGGCTATTGCTTTAACTTTAAACAGAACTATTTATAAAGACACTTTTACGTAATCGTACGATCATCTTGCTGAAAGTGCGCACACTCCTTTCTTTCTGTTCAATGGATTATTTCTATTTAATATCGAAATCGTTATTCATTCAGTTGCTCAAAGTGCATTTTTTGGTGATCGGTAACAACATATGTTAGTTCACACGATCAGCTCATCGTTTTACTTGTAGTTTAGTTATAGAAGTAAATTTTATATGGAGCTGAATAAATAAATAAATAACATTTTAATTACTCACATAATTCTTATATGTGACTGAGAGTCACTTCGTGGTATGATTCGTTATAAAGACACGCCTCAGATTTAAAAAATTTTTTTTTTTTAATGGAATTTTTTAATTTAAAAAAAGAGGAAAACAAATTTTTTATATTTCATTTTTCATTACATCCTACGTCATTTGTAGTACGGACTTTAGATAGACCAACATTTTATCGTGCCGATCTATTCAAAATCAGAGCTTGTTCGTTCATTCACCTGCTCGTCAGTCTGTCCATTTTGTCGTAGTTCGCAATTTTCGAGATATTTTGATGAAATTTTCCTATATCGCTGCAAATGGCCCACAGCTAAACCCTATCGGAAATGATTCGGTCTGGACTAATTTTTTCACCAACTCCCCTACAACTACCTACCTACTTTGGTAAGATATTATTTGAATAATTTTATTAAGCGTAGCGATGTAAGCTATTTAATGTTAAGCCTTGTCGCGCTATGCTACACTGTATATACTGTGTGTACTGTGCTGATGATCGTTATCATGCTGGTGAATCGCTATCAGATGATGATTTGTCGCGACATTGGCGAGGCGTTTAAATATATTTTCTTTGAGACGTGATCCTTTGCCCTACAGAGATTACTTCCAAAAACAAACGAACCCTTGCAGGCGCGCATGGATCTTTTTTCCCCCAAAATCAACTTCGGAGATAAATTAGTTTTTATTCAAGGCATGATATATATAATAATTTTCAGCAATAAAAATTTTTGACTCGATTCAGACCTACTCTCTTGTTTCATTTTGTGTTTTTCTTTTTGTGATGATTAGAAAGCTTAATATATGGGTCTTTGGTCCTTTAAAACTAGTTGTACCTCAAGTTCTCGGTGGCCAAAATATCGAGATAATCCTTTCCTCCCTGTGCATCCGTTCACCTGTGTATTCCTTTTAGGAACAACCATTTGATGTATCAAAAATTGCAATAGTAACTTGAAACCCGTTCATATTTGAATGAATCTCATAATAAATCCGAGCAAGCCGATCGAGGTACTTCTTCAATACCATCAAAACAGAAACAAAAGTTTTCAAAGTGAAAAATTTCGAAAATTTTTAGTCAACAACATATGAGTGATGATAAAGGAACTAACTAAAGGAATTTAATTTTTAACACAATCCTCTACAATGGGTAGAGATGGAGATTATGAAGGAGATCAAAAGAATCGTTTCGAAGCAATTATAGTTTCCCTTATGCGTTTCGCATTGTGTTACACTAACAAAAGTTAAAAACATAAATTTTCTTTTAAAAGAATTCGGTCGAAATGTGAAACAATTTATCGACAAGGAACTATAGACATAACACACTTAACTACACCATCACCATCACCATCACCATCGCGTTTATCAAGCGACCAAGTATAAGCACTTGGGTAAATAAAGCACAAAAGAATATAAAGTGTTCCACTATTCATAGTGTTTATGGTTTTAAGGTAAGATAATTATTACCAAGCGGCTCAGTTAAACCATAACAATAAGATTCCGTATTATAAAGAGAATACGTGAAGTAACCCATTCCATGATATGAAAAGAGCATGATGATAACATATTTAGAATTATGTTGTCTCTCTTTCTCCCCCCACTCCCCAACCCCCGAAAAGGAAGAGCTAATGAGCACTAAAGGAAAACTTAATAGAAGTTTTTTATCGTTTAAGATAAGCATCACGGCTTCTCTGAAAGCTTACAATCAACAGCAAACAATGATTACTTGGAAGGAGACAAACAATACAAGCGATAGTTGTTTAGGTTTTTCTCTTTTAAACGGTTTCCCTTTGTGATGTGTGTTGCCACAAAAATTGTGCCTTTAAGACTTCACCGATATCATCCTGTGCTATGTAAAAGTAGTTTTAAGTATTTTATGTAACGAAAATTTTAAAAGTTTTTTATCATATTTTGTTTCTTGGGGCAAAATTGTCATCATTCAGCGGATAAAAATCTTGATTTTATACATGTATGTGGATGGAAGTATTAGCGAAACGCAAAAGTCTTTTAGTCATAAATTTGATGTCATTCCATGTGTAAGCCATAAACTTTAGCAATTATTCGAAGATTCTTTCAAACAATTTCTCCATTTTCTGCCGAAAGCTTTTAAAATCTTTCATTCTAATGTCATCTAATAGCCAACTAAGCAATTATTATATAGGGTAATAGGGTAAAGCAAATAGAGCGAGTTAAGTGAACTAATTACAAAAAGTCATTTTTATACCCAACCACGACAGGAGTTACTTTGCCAAAGCGGGGTAAGCACACTAATTATGAAAATTCATTTTTGTATCCACTTCCAGGGGAACCTAACAGGGGTAAGTGAACTAACTTTGAAAATTATTTTTCATCCTCTCTACCATAAGAAGTTCTTTTATCAAATCGAGCTCACTACCACAAGAAGTTATTTCGTCAAGTCGAGGTAAGTGAACTAATTATGAAAATGCATTTTTGTACCAGGGGAACATATTTCGCCAAAGCAGAGTAAGCGAACTCACTTTGAAAATTATTTTTCACTCTCACTACCAGAAGATGTTATTTTGCCCTATCGAGTTAAGTGAACTAATTACGAAAAGTCATTTTTATACTCAACCACGAAAGGAGTTACTTTGTCAAGGAGAAGAAAGCGAACTAATTTTGAAAGTTTATTTCTATTCCCACTATCAGGGGGAGTTATTTCGTCGAAAGATCTCTATATAATAGACAAAAAAAGGGAAATATCAGAGATATCAGAGGATACAGCATATATATTCTTCGTCAGTATATCAAGCTCTGAATCATTCCCAGCATGTCCATCTGTACAACCCCTGTGGCAAATGTTCTCTTGATCACAAAAATCAAGAATGATTGTCATAGAATTAGGAGAGAAAGCTTGGAAAATAACTGAAGAACAGAATGCTGTAATAATCTTCAAGACAAAGTTTCTTATGAACATCCATCCAAGTCTATTCCACTTTTAATTCTTACCATATATTAACAGACTAGTTTTTCGATCTACCAAAGAAGGATGGTTGGAATATTTGCAGCACGCCGAAGAACATAAGAACAATTCATAGACACCACACATCTTGATCAGTCTTAAGTTTCAAATCGATTTGTCTGTCTGTCCGTCAGGTTATACAAGATAGTTGGTTGCTGAAACAAAATTATAGGCATCGCACTTGAGTCGATATTGAGAATGGATTAAATCGGTCATACAACACGCCTATAGAATATCATAAATTGCGAGCAGCTTTTGCAAATATAAGATTTTTTGCTTACTAATAATTAACTAAAACAGATATACAACGAAAATTTACACGTGTGTTCTACGCCGGCCACCTAATATTATAGATTTATTTTTTAGTTATTTATTTCGAGAGAGTGCACTAGATTCACTCACAGTCGAATATAATTTTCTTTCTTGTTATCTGTTTTAAAGGTAGATTTGGTTGCTGTTCGCCTAACTGTGGCCGTAACCTAGTTGTTAAGAGGGCAATCGGCCTTTACCGACGGAGCACTTTAGCTACAACCGAATTAAACTCCACCGCATTGAAATTTTAGTCCGCGAGTATTGGCTTGGTAGTCGCAATTCTTACCTGACCGGCTTTAAAGATTGAAAGGAACCATTTTATGATTTCCTGATGTTGGAAAATTAAAACACATGTGAAAGTCGACAAAACTCTTGATACTGACCGGTAGATGGCGGCTATTATGATGTCTATTACACTGAAACACTATCACCATATGACGAAAATAATGCTCTAGCAGGCTGTTCTTCCCAAGAAATGGGATTGCTCGTTTGCCGGGACGATTCACTCTAAAAATAATACAAGTGTTAACTGCTTATAACTAATTCCCAACTTTCTCATTTCCGGCCGAACATGGGCAAATACTAGATTCTCTTTACGTACATGCATAGATAACTCCCTTTAGAGAAAAGTTTGCTCTCTCGATGCGCATTTTTCCTCCGTAGCGCTGTCTACGCTGCTATGAGCCTTAATTCAAATCAATCAGCGAACCAATAATCACAAACTAGTTAGTACCTATAGGATTTGCAATGATCTTTGACCGAACGAGTACATCTTCTCATCACAAAATTACAGGAATAGTTCACAGGACGAATGTTGTTATCGTTTTCTCAATAAATATTTGCGAGGACCGACCTGCAGTCTTCATACTTTACCTATTCATAATCGAAATTTTCTGAGCCAGCCTTCCGTAAGGCTTACAATCTAGCACCCACTAAATAAATTCGAAATAAGGGTTTGAAAAGTTGAAGAAGACCGAGAACAGCTCTCATCGAAACCGGTTATTACTTCAGTATTGGTGTTCTTTTTACACCCTACACCGCTACGAAGGGCATGAGATGAATTGATGTGAGCCTGTCTGTCCGGCTGTCTGTCTTATCTCTTAAGTTCAATCTACATGCAGTAACCTATGAGATATTTTGACGAACTTCGGTACGTTGACGTGTTTCACTACCCATACAACGCCTCATTTTAAAAAGTCGTTATATGAATAAATGCAGGGTGGCGTACGGCGTTTAATGGAGATCATTGGCCCACTTCAGTGCTTTCACTTGTATTAAATACATTACGCAGCCAATTGTTTAGAATAGGAAGAGGAAGAAATATTAAATAAAGAACGAAATAGCGAAAAAATGGCCAGACAAGCGTAACTAAGACTATTGGACCAGTTCATCAACAACATATTCTTACATTTTAAACAAATCGTTCATAACATTCATATGCATTACAAACGTTTCATAAACTACTCACCTCCATGTGTATAGAGAGCCGTCAAGTGAAAGTAAAGAATAACAAACACACCCAAATATAGTTCAGTATGTAAATATGTTAAAAGTTTTCTTTATTTCTTCTAAAACACCCCATGGCTGTATTGTGCTAATATGACAAAAATTTATTAACAAGTGCTTCGTATTAGGAATTCAGTTGGGTTCGGCTGCTTATGTAAAATCAATTGACCAAGTGACCCTTAAAAGTTATCTATATCCTAAGCATTCTTTCCGTAAAGATAAAAGCGCAAAAAAAAAAAAGGATTTAATAAACTAAAAGAAAGGTGCGTCAACTAAGTCCGTATGTTTTAATTTTTAGTTTATAAGAAACTAAATTACAATACGAATGCATTTGCAAATGTCAAGTTGGGTACACTTCGTGACTTCGAATATTTCGAATATGAATGTTGATCAAAAAAAAAAGATAAGAAAAGGAGTTTCGACAATTTTCGGAAATTATTTTTCAAAGTCACTTAATCCATGTCTGATGAACTTAGATACAAGATACTCTCAAGTGATGTGAGTCCAAATTGTTGATTACCCTTTTTTCTATTCTAGAGGACATGATAACAAGTAACAAAATTATATTCGGACAAAAGAGGAAAAATCTCTGCGTGATGTTGGCTGATTTTTCCCAGTTTTGTGCTCCAGGACCAGACATAGAATATACGAGCAAACTTTTATCGTCGTGTCTGCCGTGTTTTGTAATTGACGAGCAAAGCCCACATTTTTTTATTCTTGAAAACAGAGATGGCCTAAGCTTATGGTGTACTGTGGTCACATCATTTGGCCGATTTGGCGCAATTTTAATACCAATCTGTGCGTAAATATTTAGAATCCTTGTGACAATTTCGAAGGTAATGGCTTCATTTTTGCGACCAAAGGATATTAAGCACGCAGAGACAGGTGGACGGACAGACGGGCATGGTTAAATTGACTTCGGGGTGCTGCAAACGTTTTGACAAAATGAATGTATTCCTCATCCTCTGGTGATGGGTATAAAAAACATTTTGCATGATGCAGCATGAAAATGCATTCGTTGTGTTCAGAGCTTTAGTTGTGATCTCAGAGAACTCTGCTATCAAGAAAAGCGCTTTGATAATATAGGATTGAAATACTGTAACTTAAATCCTTTTTTTGGGAATTTTATATTACTACTCAACTTCTTGTGCAATAAAGTTCGTACAACGGACGATTTTTAGGTTAGCCTAGATTTTATTTACAAATCTTAGGAAATTTATATATGAATTACTTTAAGAAATTTAAATTTGGAACGTCTTGATATTACGACTCATCTCTCTTGACTCAGTCAATCTTGCGGTTTACAAAAATGTCGCTTATATACTCTTTTATTAACAGGTCACCATTACTTAAACTCGACACAAGATTTTTGTGTTGATTTCCTTTTCCGCCAAATTTCTGGTAATTTTTGTCAATTTTTCCGCGGATCGTCAGCTGCATGAGGCAGGTAAAGCTGTGTCTTTGGTTTTTTCTCTCTTTGAAATTTCTGTTCTGTTTTAAAAGAATTCAATCAGGAATCACATAACGTAAAACATTCTTTAGCTTTGTATTTGCAAGGCATTAAGAAAAAGTATTAAGTTTCTACATTTGCAGGCAGCCCTTTATAATGACAAAGAAAGCCTTTCAACCCGGATACCAGCCAAAATATCTTCTTTCAAATTCTATACTCAACAGCAATACATCTTATCAAGAAACTGAAAGTGGGTTTCGAAAAGTATACCTTCTCCCTAAATATGAATCGGGAAAAAAGAACCTTTACTAAAGCGTATTACAACGCTTGGATTTACTTCAATTTTCAGAAAGTCTTCTGGTCTTGCGAACGTTTTCAAATACATAGCTAGATCAGTCGATTTTCCTTCTCCAACGAATTCAGCCAAGTACCGTAAAACATGAAGTATTCCTTCCCTTCATCTTTGCAAAACATTATTAGGAAATATTAATTTTCTGCTTGTATCCAAAATATTGTGACGTTTAAGAAATTCTTTGTCGCGAATGCGAGCTCAAAAGTCGTAAACATATGCGTTCATTTTTCAAACCTTACACTCAATGACAAGCTCTCTACTTGCTGTTTAAAGCAGGTCGTCGGAAAAGATACTAATACTTTTCGTTGTGTTTGTGGCAGGCGAGGTGTTGAATTCATTGACACATCGATTGATTTCTTCTCCTGAACAACTTCCAGTCAAGCATCGTACAACACGGAATGTTCTTTACCTGTCTGCTTACCAAATAGTAAAAAAACATAATTTTCTACCTGTAGCGAAAACATTATAACAATGGAAAAAATCCTTTGCCGCAAAGAGGAGCATAAAACTCCCAAAAATATCCGAAAATTTTACACTTAATGACAATCTTCCCATCGACACATTGCAGGCCATTGTCGGAAGAAGATAGAAGTTTCTACCTGTATATGGGCCAGATGAATTTGCAAAACTCATTGATAGGTCAATTGATTTCTTCTCTCGAAGGAGATCAGTTAAGTAGAAGAAAACATTCAATACTTCTAAACTGTGTACTTGCAAGAAAATACTACTAAATCTACTACCTGTAGCCCGAACAGATCGCTCTGTGTGTTTTACGTCTGCACCTGACATGAGTCTTAATCGGACGGGTTGCCTACAACCATCGGCAATCGAGGTAAGTTGATTGACGACCCCTCAGGGAGAAAGACAATCCCCATTGAAGGGGGCCTTTCTACCCTGAAGTACCGCAATAGAAGATGGGTGTGGGCCAAATTCTCGCTTAGTGGTCTACGTCGGGGCCTATCTAAGCACCTCTTCAATAGCTCCCCGCGGGACTTTGGGGTAACCACAGCCACCACGAATACTCCCCGAAGGGCCGTACCCAGCAGTCAGGCAAGAAGGCATTCTCCGGCATTCCGATGGGTTGTGTGCATCTTCCTGCCAAAGCAATCCAACTTTGGGCAACCTGACCCCCGTGGACACCCTTTAATTTCTTGGCTTATCGTTCAAACCAGAACTTACACCAAGCTATACAGCTTTGGGTGATCTCATACTGTACGCTTTTCGCTCTTGCCTTCGGACTCTCCACACGTCCCGGACGGCCAAGCCTGACTATCCTTCCTCAAGGAAAATAATGCTTCCAAGGTTGTCGTCGCACAGAACACACACCTATCTGTGCCCCAGCCCCTGTAGCCCGAACATTATAACGAGAAAGAAAATTATTTGCGTCCATACTAACTTAAATGTTTTGACGATATATACGCTACTCTTTCAAATTGTTTAGGGCTGCCTATACCTGCGCGAAGTACAACCCCTCCGATCCTTTTCCATATGCCAGGCATCTTTTCGATCTTAAAGTATCTACAAACTAATAGGTGCAGTTTTTCTTCTTGCACTTTTACTACTTTCTGACTATAAACACAAATAGATAGCAGCATCCTATGTTTCCGTATAAGATACCAAAAATGTTGACCAACAGCAAAGGTTTACCCGAACATTCTTGCAGATATCGTTTTACTGCAAATATATTCAAATTAAAAGTCTAACTTAATAATCCGTAGCTTAAGCATCTTTTTTTATCTAATTGTTGGTTAAAATATTATCCTTTGTTGGGAATTAATTTCAAATAACCGAAAATAAAAACGAAGAGCAAAAAAAAAAGAAAGAAAAAACAAAAACAAATGTAAAATCAAAAGAAAGAATCTTCATTAACTAAACGCTTGAGTTATTTAGCAAAGACCATCAAAATGAGGAGGCTAGTACTCTGTTCCCTTTAAACGTCGAAGTCGTGGGACGTAGCAGCATACAAAGGTAAGATATGCGCCAACAACATCTAAACAAAGTACAGAAGTAAATCATTGTAGAAATGTCCAGTGTGACGAAAGAAAAGTACTACGTATTATAGGTACACATAGTGGACTATCACCCCTTACTTTTCTTAATCTTTGTGTTGTGTTGTTGTCTTGGCGTTGTTGTTGTTCTTTGTTTTTGTTTGTGTTCATGTATATATTTTCTGTTTTTTTTTTTTTGTTTTTTCTATTTTCTGAAAATGAGCCTTAAATGAGTTCTTGCTGGACAGTGGAGTATTTAACCCTTTATTGTCCAATAAATTTGTACATTTCGTATAAATTTTAATCCTTTAATTTCTTTGTTAAACATTAGTGTCTTTCTTTTTTTTTTTTCTTTTTTTTTTAGAAGTTCTTTACTTCTCTTTTTTCCATAATTTAAATAAAAAATCGTCTGTCTGGATATGAAAGCAGCGGAAGCTCAATGCATGCGTTTGGCTTGCTTACATGATTCGTATGCACATTCGTCACGGATGTCGAGACGTGTGTGTGTGCTTCTTCTTCTTCTTCTTCTTTTTTTTAATCATATTCATAGAATAGGAAATATATTCATTTAGTTATTCCACTGGTAACAAATACAGAAAACAAAAAATCAGAAATTTAAGGTAGACATAGCTCTTTGGCCTGGCCATGGCCACATTTTCCAACTGAAAAGCCTTGGTTGTAAACCGCCTATTAATAAGTAGCGAACCGTAGGCCTTGGAATATTTCTTCGCTATTATCAATAGGTAGTGAACACGTTTGCCATGACTTAGGTTAAATGGTTCCAAGCGCCTCTTAAGCATTGCCTTACGGTAGAACAATCGACGTTTTACGTGCATTAACTTGAGATGAAGGGTTTGCAAGGTGCGCTTTGAAAGGACCACGAATTTGTTTTGTTTTTTTCTCTTTCGTTTGTTAGATATTTTTAATTTGAATTACTGGTCATTTGTGAATGACCAACTGAACTTCAAACTTCTTTTTGTTTACTTCGTTGCTTTTGTTTTTTTCTCAATTTTTCAGTTTTTTTTTTGTTTTTTTTTTTTGTATTTTTCTGTATTAAAAATGTCTTTCATTCTCTTTGCAGTCATAAAAACGAAGCAGGGCTCGAAATCTCTTGTTAAAGATACGAACCACCCTTACAGAAGCAAAGTTAATTTATATATTCGCCTAAGACGAAGTGTACAAACATTCAAAACTTGTAAAAAATCTGCCCATAAAGACCAAATAGCTTTCACAAAAATATTATACAAAATTCCAAAATCTCTTCCTATAAACTTCGTTCTCAGAGATCGACTTCTTCTTGTTCTTCTGTACTACAACAAATCGAGAATAGATAGAGGGTTTACTGTGGTAAGTAAAAGTCTCAAAAATCTATATTTTCTGTAGATTCACTACTAAATCAACTCACTTCATTACTAATTCAAAACTAAATCAAAGATTGCTTGCTAAACTCGTGCTGTACACTTTGTTTTCTTTAACATCTAAACTTTACACATATTCGCAAAGTGAAACGATTTAGTGAACCGTAACTAATCATTAGGCTTTTATATGCACAATAACTTTTATTCTATTACTGTCCTCACTGTTCTTATGCAACGTAGCAGTGTCTATAAATACACCTTAGTAAAGAGCATTCAAGCATCAAATATATTAATAACACTTTTATCTTGAAAATATGATACAAGGTATCGTAACACTTTCATTGAATATCAACCTGAACAATGGGAAGTTTCCATACTTACAAGATTAATTCCCTCCTACATACCGCTAAGAATACAAGCCGTTAGAGAACAATGATCGGGAAATGTTTAAACCGCTTAAAGTCATTTTTTATTTAAAGGATTAGAGAGCAACGGTCAAGAAATGTCGAGGCCACTTAAAATAGTTTTATAAGAGTGAGAGATTTTCTTTGGTTTCTTCCCGTTCATCTATGGAGATAATGATCTAGTTATTAGAAAAGTATTTAGCCATCAATATGACGACAAGTTCTAAATCTTTTCTTGTGGCTTTGAGAACATCTGTCATAAATCGCTGAGATACGAACTTGCTTGCTGCCATTTGCCTTAGTTACTTAGTATGGAATTTCCCGTGCCAAACTCATAACAAATTCCCTGTCATCGTTTCTCGAATTTATGAAGCTAAGAAGGAACTGCCTAAAAATGTATCTTACATAAATTTCGTGATACTTTTATGCATGTGGAATGACGACTGTCTTTTAAATTCCTTAATTCCGAACAATAAACACTAAAAACTTACCCGCAAAGGGAAGGAAAAGGGAATTCGAGTATATATTCCATTGGAACGCTCGTAGTAACTTCAAAGAAAAGTACGAAATGTTACCATTTAATCGCCTTAAAACTTGTGTTGGGTAAAACACTATAAACTGTCCCCAGTAGAATGGAAATAAATCAGTCTGTGATTTATAGACATCCTATGAAAGGTCAAGCCTTCTTAAGAAGGCGATTTATTGGGTTCAAATTTGGAATGTCACTGTACAAAGGTAAACGAAGCGTTATATATACACATATATGCACATAAGTATATTTATAAGTACATAGTGTACATATATATGTAAGCATATATTATAGTAAAGGCCTGTTTATATTGGCGGCATTCGTTAAGAGTTTCTTAGCAAACTGCACTAAGCATACTTCTCCGTAGTACAATACAACTGCACTTCTTCTACTTGAAAGCTAAATAAACAACGTGATGAAGCTCTTTACCAACTCTTTAAAGTGGAAGGCCATTAAGAGCTTCTTGGAGACAACTTACACTAACAAACGTTACTAAGCGTACTTCCCCAATAGTGCCGCATATGCTTTCTCTGCTTGAAAGACTTAATTTACACGCAAACACAATAAATTGATTGAAAAAATTGCGTAAAAGAAATTAGAAAAGAAAAAGTGTTCATTGATAACGAGGTATTCAAGAGAATATAGAAAATCGATAATTGCTCATATGTGTTAACAAACAAATAAAAGATATGAGCTAACATGAATTTTATTGGGCAGGTTGGCTATGTACGGTAAAAATTTACAATACAAACAATAAACCGGATACGGGATGTAAGCTTGAGTAAAAGCTGTTAGGATATCATTTTATAATTAATTAATGACTTGTAACGAAAATCAATTTGGGCAGTTTAAGGCATCCGAAGCAAAAAGGAGCGACAGTTAGAGCCTTCGAAGGTGTTTACCAACGGTATAGGACTTTTCTCTATTTTTTCTTTTTTTGAGAAGGAACGCATCTAAAGTCAAACTAAGCAACGAATATTCGTTAAAACTCAATCTATCTAGAAGTCCGGAACTAGGTTTCTTTGTTCTTCGCTTCTTAAATATGATTGAAACAAACTATGGAACTGCTTCAAGCGCCTAATAGCGCTGGTCGTAGACGTATAAAGCTTTAAGGAGATTACCGGCAAAAGCTTTAAAAATTTAGCTTGACGATGTGATGCTGCTTTAAACACTTCGGACAGACAAGAAGGGCATGTTTCGCAATGCGGAATTGCGGCGTTAAACCGGGAACACTCCAGGCATCTCTTACTTACAAGGATTCAGATAAGGGTAATGTGTTATTAACTGGCGTAACTAAGCAAAACCATCGCTCTGAAGAATGCTACTAACATCAACTGATGCACTTACGCTGATAACTTAGCGAAAGGGGTTGTAATACGCGAAAAAGCAGTAAAAGTTGGTTTTTTAATATAACGACATTCAAGGACACATTAGCTGTACTAAAGTAGAATGTGCTACTCTTCTACTAAACATTTTTTTTAGCCGATGAATTATTGCCCTTCTAGGAATCTCTCAGTTGCTATGATGCCACATAAAAGTTGGTTCCCGTTTCGTATTGTTTCAAAAAGCAAGTCAACAATTTGCGAAAAGTGTTTAACGAACTATCGACAATACTTTAAATCCAAGATCTTTTAAAGTACGCCACTTGCGATACAAGGGAACATTAAGTTTGTGTGGATTTATGCCACTCTCAGAAGACTTTCAGGTAGAGCTACTTCTCATTGTACCCAGAAAATGATTTTGAATCGCTTTCCTATGTGTCCGGCTGCCCGTCTTGTAAGCTTACTTGTCAGCCTTGCTTTGCTTTGACTTTTTTTCTTTGTAAGGGGCTTAAAGAAACACTGGATTTCTTTCTTTTTTTTAGGAAAAGGAACACTTGTTTAAAAAGAATAGTAAAAACAAAGTTTGTTTAAAGAATTGGGGTTCGCGAGGTACATATTCCGTTACCCATTCCACGCCTCCACCCTTCTTTCTGACAGGTTATGCATTTGCTTAAAGGGAGACCGTGCGCAGTTTGAAACGAACTATTTATTAAGCCACTTTTCGGTTTCCTCATACTTGTTGAACTGTTGCTCCAAAGGCGTATAAGAAGTCAATATAAGTAAATACGTAGTGGATCCAAATAACAAGCCCACCTGCACTCTGATATAACAGCTGCGAATATAGCGCAAGCAAATGTAATTCGAAGAAACACTGAAACCATTTTCGTTTTAACAAAGATTACTCTAAATAGTAATAGGGTCCGCTGTCTACGAACAATACGGTGACGTTAAATAAAGAAGAAAACAAAGCAAGCAACTAAGTAGCATTACTTCATAGTTCGTAAGGTATTTCTCGATAATTTTCATGAAAACTTGAATATACCTTATACGAGGTATGTCGAACTATCCTAACTAGATGGCGCTAGTTGTCAATGTAGTTACCGTCAAAACCAAATCTTCATTACTGTTATTGCATGGATGAAATGAAGGCGGCTTACGGTTAATACGGTTTCCTGTTTCCGTTCTGTTACTAACTACAATAAGTGGAACGGTTTGCTGTTCAAAAAAGCCCTAAGCGCTTCTTTTTCACATATCATCTGTCACTCCATTCCTCCACTCCATCCGTCCGTCTGTCCATTCATCTCTGCCTACAGCAACATTGTCAGGGTTCGTAACAGATTAGAAGTACTCCACTAAGAAAGGCTTCCCTACGGAGCTTGCTCACCAGGCTTGAGTTTTTCTTCTCTTCACTGGGTCGCACACTTCGTGAACAACGCTTTAGTTCCTATGCAGAGGTAAAAGAAAACCACTCAATGGCGAAAGGGGAAGATTTTTAAATGCTTGACATGCACAAATGATCAGACAGGTGATGGACAGCACATTGAGTAAACTATTTATTTTTCATTTCCACCCAATAAATATCTTTTTCTATACTAAACTTCTGGTTACATATTTACATACCAATGCTTATAGTAATGGATTCTAACCAAGTGCTAAATAGAGGAGCAAATGGCTAAAGTATTTTGTTAATTAAATGAGATTTTCAAAGATTTCATAGGAAAACGTGGGGTTTATAATCCTTAGCTAACATGATTAGATTGACTTATTATTGAATTCATTGTTAATCTTTATTTGTCGTAGCGTTAGAAATCCATCCAAATTGTATGTAAATTTTCAGTAATTAAAAAATCTCTATTTACAGCACAGCAAGATTTAAGTTTCTCTTTTTGAGAGAATACATTAATTATATGAAAAAAAGGACATTGGTTTGCTTTTGTGAACGTATATACACATACACATACATACATATATATATATATGAAGTCAAAGTTTTAATTAAGCTCTACGATATGTTACAATACACTTACGTACGTATTAACAAATATACTAAGGCTATAATACTATAGATTATAGAAGAAGAGAAGAGGTCGAGGCAAGTCATTCACGCGCATATACTACCTACTACTATAAACGAAAATGGTCAGAAATTTTCATTCGTTGAACTTATAATGTTCAAAATGCCTAGAAAATGATTTCATTATATTCTAGTTAAACCTTTTCGTACATTTTCTGGCCACTCATTTTCTACACACATAATAAACTCTCTTCCTTCCTGCCATCATCCATTTGTATACAGTACAGTATATGTACTTACATTGCTTGATTATATGTTTTTGATTTTCTTTAACGTACGTAAATCCTTACAAAACGTTAATGTTTTGAGTGCAAATTGTAATAAAAGAACACGAACATATTCTGTTTGTCAGGTTTAACTAATTGCATTGCATTGCATTGCACTGAAATGCATTTCGTTTTAATTTAGTCAACGGTTTTTACTTTTATCGTTTTATGAAATTTATTTCTTTTACATTTCCATCTATACATACCTATCTACCTACCTACCTACCTACCTACCTACCTACCTATACATATATGAAAAGTATTTTTCTGTCAATTAACTTACAAATGTATGTATGTAAATATGCACGCGTTTACGAAAAGTAGTCTCTGAACTCATAGGTATATATGTACACATTCTCGCTGTGTAGAAAATCATGAAAATTGTCCGCGTTTTTTTTTTTTTTTTTTCAATATTTATCGCTCTACAGCTAACGATGGTCGTCAGGTAATAAAAGGTGACTTTTATTCATTATAAATGTCAAACTTGTATACACTCATATGTATGGATATTTTATTCTTTTCGTTTAAGCATTTTCATTTATATTCAAGTTTTACTTATGTGCTACATGCATTTATAATTATGTACGTGCGTTTATGAAACGATATTAATACAGTACTTTCTTATTTAGTCGATGCATGCATGCATGCATGCCTGCATGAACAAGGAAAGAATATATTGTATTTTAATGCAAACACACATACACACACACACACACACACACACACACGCACAAAGCGATTCCAATAATTTAATTGTGTAATTAATCTCTATTTCTTTACAAGCGCAACTAAGATCTGCTCGATCGATTACGATGTTTGCGTTCCTAGTGATCTAAGGCTAAAGATGTTTCGTACAACTGTACAGATCATATAACTGCACCAATTAGCTGATGCTCTTACTAAACGAATCTCTTAAGTGCTCCAGGGTATTTGCATTCCTAGTGATCTAAGGCTGAAGATCTTTGCTATAACTCTACAATTCATATGACTGCACCAGTTCGCTGATGCTCTTACTAAACGATTTTTTTAATTGCTCAAGCAAAGGCACAACACCAGGTTCCTTCTGCTAAATTTTATATTTGTAGCTGTGCGGATCATCTAATGCATACCTTAGTCTCTTAAATGCTTAATTTAGTCCAATAAAATAAACAAGTCAAAGCGTCTAGGATTTATTCCTAAAGGGGCACAGCGATAGTTCGCAATCTCGACCTTTCTGTTCTAAAATATTTTTTTACACAATTGCATCACTGTGATGACGTGTCCTTACTAAATGAATATAAAACATGTAAGTTAGTGTAACAAAATAGATCAGTATAGCCGCCTGATCTGCTTTCTGTAACTGTAGTTTCTTTTTGCTAAATTATATCGTCCGAGACAGCACGATTCACTCAAACGCGGAACCTGGTCGATGTCCTTGCTAAATGATTCTCCTAAGTAGCCGAATTGGTGTAATAAAATAGATAGCTCAAAACTTACACTACACGGATGCACGTCTTTACTACAAGATTATTGTGTATAATAAAATAAATAAGTTAAACCGTCCAGAATTTCTTCCTGCAGGCGCAATATAACAGTCGGTAATTCTGATTTCTCCGTTTCAGACTGCAAAAATCACGTAACTGCACCACATCGTTCACGTCCTTACTAAACGATCCTTTAACACAACAACAACAACATGTTAATGCAATAAAAGAGATCAATGAAGCCGCCTGCCACTCTTCCCCGGCACAAAGCCTTATTCTATAGCTGTGCACATCACACGCTTGCACTACGTATTTCCTGGTCGCACTAAATCATTTAATTCATTTAAGTGCCTTAGTTAAACCCTCTAGGATGGCTTGCTTCCTGGACACACAGAATGCCAAGATTACACAAGCGGCCTGGTCTCCTCTTCGAAGGGGTGCTATCCTAAGGGGATAGATTAATATAAAAACTTCAGGTTCTCTTGCTTTGGTATTCTAGTTTAACGTAGCATTTTAATGTTTATTTATTTATTTTTTTTTTTGAAAAACAAAACGTCTTAGAAAGAAAAAAACCAATTAGGTAAAGTTCACTGTAAGAGAGCCTTTAGACAGAACGTAGAGATTTTGGCATTCACTAAAGGAGGAAACGTGATTCTTTCATTTTGTCGAACTGTTGGTGACACTAAAGAAAACGCGTATACACTTAGCTGGAACGGCTTTGTCCCTTTGTCGGTCTCTATAACTTACGATTTCAAAGAATCAAAAATTTCTGATTCTATGCTGAATTTCTAGCTCGTAACCAGATCGCCAGCTTGAAATATATGTGATGTGAATTTTTTTCTCTTATCATTTTCATTTCAATAATTTCATCCGATTTTCCTTATATGAGAATATAGAAATTTTCGGAATATTTTCGGCTTGCTCGAATGTACATGATGGGTACTCATTATTCAACTTATACGACTTATGCTAATTGCATTTATTTTTCTATTAAGAGAACAACTCAAGCTTTTTCATGTGCATTGTACTAATAATCACCGGCCTTTGAATAAGTTTTTTTGAAAGCCTTAAAATGTCAGAAATATATTATATATAGAACTAAAATGTTGTCCGCAGTTTAAAATGCATTTCATTTAAATCATTAACAAATTTAAGGGGCTTAAGCGATGACTAGAATATGGTCTGGCATTTCGTTTTACTTAAAAGCAGTTTAAGGGAAGCAATTCAGAGCAAATTGTTCGTCTTATTGAGAAAAGTCAACGTTAGTTGTGTAACGCCGCAAGGTGTTAAAATATAATTTCATTGTAAGCGTTTATATATAGTTGGACATTGAGCTTTCCTTGCATTCCGTAAGCAGGAATCATCTAAAGAAACATTTTACAGAATGCATGATGAGAACGCAGTCATTGCGTTCAGTGCTTAAGTCGGTCCACTTATGTGATTTCACACAACGTGTTTTTTTATAACGATCGTTAGTGTTTCTCGCTACTGTGTTTCTAACTGCAGAGCAGATATCTGTGTGTTATGCTATTTGTAGTTAGTCTTATCATTCCGTGTGAATGTTAAAGAAATAAATAAATAAAACAAGTAAAAAACATTATTGTGTCTCACGGCCCACCGTTAAATACCCTACAGCACAGGTTATTCATATAACCAACCACTTTTTACAATAACGCCTTATATTCGAAGTGGCCGAAAAAGTGGTTCGATTCGAACCATTTTTAACAGCGTTCGTGTTTGAGCCAAAACATGTCTTTGTACCAAATTGCATCAAATTATCTCAGAGATTTTGACCTGTAAGTTGTCCACAAGAAAACAAACTGGACAGACGGACAGATGGCCAGATGGACAGACAATCTTCAAAAAGTGACTCGAAATCGATCGGTACGATAAAAGATCGGTCTATCCCAAATTCTACTGAATGTTGCATACATTCCCAAAAATTTAGTCAACCATGACATTGCTAAGGAGTCTAAGATCGATCGCTAAGTACTTTCACACAATTTGCGGCAACTAAGATACACGAAAAAAGTTTAATATTTGAGTGAGTCAACAATGATCTACTAAAAAGAAAGAGGATCGCTTTCGAAACGTAACAAAGACATCATTTTGCAAGCAAATCATCCGATGGGTTGGAAAATTTTAAAACTCGAAAATGTCGTTCAAAAACGATCATGATGAACAGAAGCGATTTCAAAGACACTATTGACTCACCATAAGCTTGTACTGTGTCCATGATGTGATAAAAGAGGAAACCATACCTTTCACGCTTGTAAGACATGGTCAAAAGATTAAATTAAAACTCCAATCTCAGCAATAAGCCAAACTACAGCAAGCGATTCAGGAAATCGGATCAGAATCCTTCTATAGAAAACATGCTGGGTTTCAATTTGAAAATCCGACCACTTACAAGTTTCATAACTTGGCAAAATTAAAGAGAGTCTGACTCTCTTTTTGTTTAATTCTCTCTATGACGTAGGATTGACTTCGAAAATAGGTTAAAAAAAACCTCTTCATTCAGTCTTTCGCCTAGAAAGTTCGGAAGTTCTATAATGCTCGCAAAGTGCTTTTACCCCAAATAAAGCTAAAGGTTTAATATAAACAATCGTTCAGGATACGTGTATACGGGAAAAGGAAGGAAGAAGAAAATGAATATTTGCCCTATCAGGTAAAAACAAGTACGTTCAGGCCGCTTTAAAATTTACGCACCCCAATACCGACTTGACATTCGTGACTCCTATCTACTCGACTATGCGGCATCTATTGACGACGCATCAAGCAGGTGGATCCGCAGGCAGCCTTAAATGATTTACGAAAATGATCTTCGAAATGGTGATTTCATGGGTATAAGTGGCACTCATGCCTTAGTTGGTTGGCGAGAAGTCTAGTGGAATGTGTACTGTAGTCCTTTCTTAAAATCTTTCACTTTTCGGCCACGACAGTAAAAGAAATGAATCAATGAAGGGTAAGAAGCACATTACGTCAAAAGAAAACATTTTCTGCACACGTAAAATGGGTTGCAAATGAATTTGCAGCTGGAATAGTCCACATAGGTTACAACATAGGTTAACCTTGGGGAAACGGATGAGTTCTGTGAGTGAATCAAGGATTTGTTAAATTTTACCTTTCGATGAAAATTTTGTAATAAAGATTTTTTGTTTTTCATAAAAGTAAAGTAAACTTGTCTTGACTACAATGATTTTCGCGAACGCAACGCAATTGGTGATCATATTATCGATATAACCGTGTTCTATTCCCAGTACGATGGACCATATATTATCTTAGCAAATGTGTAAGTACTCAGTGGTAACTGGAAATCATGCCATTTAACAAATTCTAGGCAACGTCTATACACCCGAATCTTTGGATTAAAAGGGATGAAGACAGGACTACTGCAAAGGCAAGTAGCTAAGCAGTCCGGCCATTAGGACAGCGTACTCGCATTTTATACGCAGTCCGGTAGACTAGACCATGTATTATCAGAAAAACAGTATAAATGCTCGACCGGTAAAGGTATATGACTTGCCAATCAAGCGTCCCGTCACTCCTTATCGATTGCTCCCCGTTTTATATTACACATATAAGGGGCATACCCTGAGTGATCGGTCAATCGTACAATCGTGGAGTGTGAGCCGCAGAATGAAAGAAGATCTTCAAAGCAGGTAAAGCAGTGAAAATCGATTAATAAAATTACGTGATTTAAAGTCCGTCGTATTCCCAGGTCAAGAAATGCTTACAGTGATCATAAAATATTTCTCTGAAATACCGAAATCTGGCTTTCCCTCTAATCGTGCTAGAGCTACACAAGGGAGCGGGAGGAGAAAAGGGGATACAGCGCTTCAAACATAGCACATATGGATCATTTTTCATAAAAATCATTTTAAATTCGAATAAAAATGTTGTCGGATAATCTTCTAATACATATCCATACATATGCATATATATATATATATATATATATATATACACTTATATATATGTATATTATATAAAAACGCTCCTTACAAAGAAAGCAATCCGATTGCTTTATAATTGAATGAATCTCAAGTATAGGCTATGAAAGCCTAAAAAGTCTAACGTATCCTCGTCATACGAGTCAATATTTATTTTAATTAAGCTAAAAAGTTATGTTGTTGCTAAAGTTACAAATAAAAATATCGGTGCATAGACTGACGCACATACGTGCTTAGGGTATGATGATAATTAACTTTTTCGGTTACAACAAGAAGCAAAGCCAACAGACATATCTATAAGTATTATAATCTATTATACGTGGGTACTAAGCAAAAAAAGTTTTGCGCGTATAAAAAGTCTCCAATTAATATTTATAGAATGAATTTGAAAATTGCGGTACTTAAGCGTCAATTAATTGTTCGGAGCACTTAAGTTTATATGTGGACGAACAAACGCATACATCGGGAGATCTCTACGTAAACGCACTTGTTATGCCATCACCATCATCATCATCATCATCATCATCATCATCATCGTCATATATAAGGCGAGAGAGATCTTTGACTATATATGCCTCTCGTTCTCTCCTCCTCCCTCTCTCATCCGTTTTTAACTATTTCTTTCTCTGTCTTTCTCTTTGCTTTTTATTCATTTATTTTTTGAATTTCACGTGAGGCGAAAACTACACAGAAAACGTTTCTAACGCTTATAACAAAATGGAAAAACAAAAGAATGTCGAGGTAAGAGTTGTAAAACAAAATATAAAAAGAACGCCAATTGCACTCCTAAGTGCAATAACAACAACGAACGCAGCAACCAAGGCATGCGAAACATAACATGGACTAGAGAATATAAAATCAACTCGGAAATCACAAAACAAATATAAAGAGTTGCTGAACAACAAAAAAAAATAAAAATAAAAAAAAAATACAAGTTTAATGTACAAACGTATGTGCGTGTGTGTGTATGCAAATCAACAAGGATTGGATTTGGTTGTTGGCAAAGGAATCCAAACAGACGAACACAAACACTTTTCTGAGCACAAGTGCTCGTAATGCATATGGGCATACAAACACACACACACACACACACATACGCGCGCACACATATAAGTACACATAGTTGCAATTACATATAAATGCACGCAACGCGTATTTGAGCTGAATTTGGTTTTCTGTGTGTTTGGTGTGACGTAGCCTGGCTCTCGGCCTGCCTGGTCAAAATGCATTTCTACTCTAACCAGAGAGGTAGGTCGCACAGATATGCAGATGGTCTGATAACGTTTAAACAAAGATACGCGAAAAGTTTATGCGTTTTTTTTTTTTCGCTTGAAAAATCTATTCTTTTATTTCGTATATCGTATCGGTTAGCAAACTATTCATCATCATCATCATCATCGTCATCAACAGTGCAAAGAGTCCACGCTATCGTTCATGTTATCGTCTCCGTTATACCCAGTTAAAGATAAAGTACAAGCTAAGGGACGTGCTAAAGGGGCGGCACAAAAGTGCATCCTAATAGTGGTACTAGTAGTAGTAGTAGTAGTAGTAGTAGTAGTGGCAGTAGTACCAACGACGGCATAGCATAAGCAGGCCAAAGCTGAAGTTAAAAAAAAGCAGTTCATCGACACACACACACTCACGCACACATACATATATCCAAGCAAAACAAAAAAAAAAGTGAAAACTTTTTTGTTGAAGGTAAGCATTAAAACGACTATGTGCACTATGTATGTTGCTACGTATATACGTGTGTGTGCATGCAAAGATAAGTACTGAGTTTTTACTGCAATTTGAACAAAACAAAAACAAAAATAAAGCTAAGGGAAAAAACTGTGGACTCGTCCAAGTTATTTGATTGAATACCTCAAACTCTCCAACTTCTGCCTAACGCATAAGCTACGTTTTGGGGCAAGTCCGAGCAACAACAACAACGAGTATAACAACTATAGCATACGCAAAAATAATAAAAAGAAAAGCGAAACCAAAACCCAGTGCAATCCCAATGCATTGCATTGCACAATGGGTGCATTCTGCAATTCTCCAAGTTATACTACGACGATGATGATAATGATGATGATGATGATGATGATGATGATGCTGGAAATCATACAGCAGCTCACAGAGATCGCTAACGTTTCACAGTCATACATACAAAAGTGTAGCAAAAACCTATTTTGCTTCTTTTTATTTTTATACGTTATCATTGAGGCAAATATCTATCCACTCCTTCTCCGCAAATTTTGTGCTCGCCCTCACTCGTTTCCTCTACCTCTAGTCGACCAATGTTGTTGCATTCTGATTTTGAAATTTTTGTTATAACAATTTTACACTTTTTGCTGACTCCCCTAGTCCGGCCAAGATTGCTGGCAGTATGAGTTAGCATCCTTGATTTTCATCTATTAGGATATAAACAAAAAAAAAAAAAAAAAAC
>CCAG010004428.1:0-17738 GCA_001077435.1 Glossina morsitans morsitans | reverse complement strand
AAAAAAAAAAAAAAAAAAAATAAAAAAAAAAAAAACAAGAGAAGCAAAAAGGAAAAAATTGAAAAAGTTTTATATGCACTTTTATGCAAACATTACATGCAGAAGGAACAGCAGTAGTGGCAGCTGCAACTTCATCATCGGCGATGATATTGCATATCACGCGTATATAATATAAGGCGAGTTTTTGAAACTTAGGCTACCGAATTCACCGAACGAAACAAAGCAACAAACGGAATAAATTTCACATTAAAAAAGAAAAAATCAAACCGTTTTACAACAATAACAAGAACAGCATATCGAATGCAACTGACAATATTTAGGTTTTTGATGGCAAAAGGAACGTAGCTGGAAAAAAAACAGTAAAGGGAGCAAATACGATGAAAGGAAAATATTACTGAGAAAAGGGGGAAAATGTTCTTGTTCTCTAGACAATAAAGTTCGCTTGATCAGAGTTGACTGACTCTATGATCGGGTATATAGGTTAACACAAGGAAACAGATATCGTATAGTAATACGTTTTTAACCTCAATCTCATAAATAACGAAAAAGTAGAATAAACTCTTGATGATAGACAAAGAGGAGGAAGAAGTGATTGAGATAGGATGATGAGGAAGAGCGAAGATTCCACAGCCCGTCTAAATTGTGAATCTCTGTTAAATGGCATTAGTTACGACAGTTTATCTCGCAGCACTTCGACGAGCGGTAGTGGTGTTGCTAAGTCTTCGTCGACTTTACATTGTAGCAATTATCATCACATCACCGCATCATCTATTGACTTCACATCATTCACATCGTCATGGAGATCATTAAAACGCAATGTTTTTCTCGACTTACGATAGTCGTAATAATGAAGATAGAAACTCGAAATTCAGCACAGACATTTTTTGATCGATTAATCGGATGTGATCTATGATTGTGCTCGACCGCAATAAGGAAAAGGCTGAAAAAACCTCGAAGTTTGGTTAAATTTCGACCGAATTGTAATTGAATTGTGGCTAAGTGTTGACGTAACTCGGATAGAACTTTCACTAAATTTTGGCTAAGTTTCGATTTACATCGGCCCGAGTTTGACTCCAATTTTAACAGGATTTCGACTTACATTTGTCTTGATTTTAGCGTTGACTTAAATTTAGAGTAATTTTGACTGAGGCTCGGCTTAATTGCGCCTGAATTTGTAAGGATGTGAAATACAATGTAAGTACTTTTCTCACAAGAAATGATTTTTTAAATTTGAATGTCACCTAAAATACGAAAACAAAAACATTCTCAACCTGATTGTCAATTCGGTAATGAATAGGCTGAAGTTCCGGCTCGTTACTTCGGAGCTGGCAGGAGCATCCTTAACTCTCAGGGCCAATAGAGCGTGTCTTCAAGGGGGCGTGATCTCTCCTCTTAGTTAGGCTGTAGTCATAGATGAGCTTGTAGCGAAGCTAAACGACCTGGGATCCAAAACGGTTGGTTATGCAAACTACTTGGCAACTTCCATAGTGCTGGCTGGGATGAACGAATGCTTACGAAATGCATGCAAAAAGACCTCAGCATAACCTACAAGTGGTGCCAAGATAAACGATTGAACATTAATTCACAAAAAATGGTCCTGATGTCTTTCTCGAAAAAGAGGAAATTACCATTGGACATTGAATTTCTCGAAAGGGAAGAAATTACAATTGGACAACATCCACTTACAGAGTCTTCTCTTTGACTACTCAAACGAGGTGAAATATCTGGGCGTCTATTTTGACAGAGGCTTAACCTAGAATTCTCATTTAAGACGGCTAACGAAAACGGCAACCAGAGCCTGTCAACGCCTTTGCAGTAAAATGTGGGGAATAAGCCCAAAAATGATCTACTGCTCTTATACCATCATAATTTTGCCCAAGTTAACCTAAGTAGCTTCGGCCCGGTGCCCTAAGGTACAGCAAAAACGACAACGACGACATTAAATAAAACTCAATGTGTCGCGTCCATTGACATAAACGGGGCGATGAAACCCTGCCGTTTGAATGTCCTAGAAGCAGTGCTGGAAATTACATCTCTCTTTGTTTGCTATAGAAAAAGAGACTTGCCTGAAGGCACTTGGACTGTCGAATATCGATAAATTAAGATCGGGAAATCTGAGGGGCCGCCTAGAGGTATTAAGAAACTTCATGGACGAACTTTTATCAAGATACCGAACCAATGTGCCGCAAAGCTAGTGCTATCCCAATGGATCAGAGTGACGATACCGGCGAGATCGGGGTGGAACGGCCAAGATTTTGAACGCGGCAAGGAATTGGTACACCAACGGTTCAAAATTGGAAAATAGCAATTTGATTTTGTGGCCCGAGTTTTCAGACGGCCATATCGAAGGGATATAGTCCCTCCATATTCCAGGCAGAATCTCCGCATGTGTCTCCGAATGCTTAAGAATGCAGTGCAGTGAGAGTGCATCTGTAGGTACTCCAGCAGTCAAGGCATCTTAAAATCCCTAAAGAGGTGAATGATAACATCTACACTTGAGGTGGAGTGCCTTCAAACACCGAGCGGGCTGGGCAGGCTGACTGTCTAGCCAACAGCGGAGCCAGGGGGACCTTGTTAGGTCCTGAACAGTTCTGTGGCGTTCAAACACGACGCATTAACAGGCTGGTGTCGCAATGGGCAAAAAAAAAATTGGATTGCAGCTCGAAGAAATGTGTAGACCAACGGCAGTCAAAAAGTTTCATAAAATCTTCCGGTAAGCCATATAAACTACTGGAACTAAGAGGAAGCGTGAGACGCTTGGATACTGAATTCTACACGGGTCATAATTCGCTCAGGTAGCAGCTGAAAAACATGGGTATGTCCGACACGGATTCTATCAAGCAGCGAGGGAAACATTTCATCATATTGTATGTGAATGTGAGGCCATCTGCATCTAACTAAAGTTTCAATCGACGTGAGCGA
Source organism: Glossina morsitans morsitans (assembly GCA_001077435.1). Classification (NCBI taxonomy): domain Eukaryota; kingdom Metazoa; phylum Arthropoda; class Insecta; order Diptera; family Glossinidae; genus Glossina; species Glossina morsitans. The sequence continues at coordinate 14,816 of CCAG010004428.1, read as the reverse complement.
ATTGTCGTTATTGGAAGCTTACCTACGGTTTTAGGTGCGGTAGATGCGTCGGAGAAAAGGGTTTGTGATTCTATATCGCCAGAATGGTGGCTATTGGACGTTTGCGTGATTGCATCACTATCACCAGTGGTATTGGTAGCAAGTGGGCCCGTTGCCGCCATTGGGGCGGCCACTCGAAAAGGGTATTTTTGAGCGGAAGATCGGAATGAGGAGAAACGAATATTTCTGTTCGAAAATAACTTATTATCTTTCATAAATTATGTGTAATAAGCTCAGGAAACACCTATATATGTCCAGTCTACGCTATACTATGGCCGTGTACTTTGACCAATTTGCCCCATTTTCAATATCAACACGCACGCAAACACTTTCAATGTTTTTGCAATTATTAACCTTTAAACGCATGAATTTGTATTTTTCACACTAGGGCCACGGAGCATGTCATGTTGATCCTTGTCAATTCAATGGACCCAATGTTCCAAAACTTACTGGCCACTTTTATTTATATAAAAAGATCCTTAATTACCTACAATAACTTATTTCCTACCTGGTCTAGCTTTCTAGATGCTGTGGGCATATACCTATTTCTACCAAAAGGGGTCATTTTGATCCGATACTGTTGTCGACGTAGCATAGTCGTAAAAAAGCATAGGCATTTTTTGATCGATTAAAAATATGAAGTTAAAAACTGTGTCTGGTCTGTGCTCCTCTCTAATATGGAAGAAAAAGACTAATAAAAAAAAGGAGCAAAATTTTCATACTTTATAATATTCGGTGGGTGCGGATGAATTTTTCTATTTTCAGGCAGGTTCTACTTTATGGAGAGCAAGCAAAAAATTCGGATAGCGAAGGTATCCGTAATTTTTCTTTCATAAACAAAATGGCGTTGTAGGCGTGTCCTTCGAACGGTTTGAGGCATTTCCAAAACCTTTTGCAAATTTGTAGGCGATATCTTCTCTTTCGCTAACACACGGTTGGGCAGACAGATAAATGAACGGACGAACGTACTTAGGTACGTTCCGATTCTGACACTGTGTGTGGGATGATGGGATTTTTAAAGCTTGCTTCTGTGCGTTATAAAGATATTGAAAAAAAATATTACATTTTCGTACGCTATCAGGTAGACATGATCAACGAGGCAGACACTACAACATCGCCCATAGCGACCATGTCTAAATTTTTATGCTCTTTTCTGCTGTAGGTTATGAGTGATGACCACAAAACCAATTTTTTATTCCTTTTCGAAAGCAGATGAGCTACTGTAGGTGTGTCCTTCAAACGATTTGATTCATTTTCAAGACCAAGCTGCATGCAAGAGAGGCAAGAGCCTTCAAGTAGCAGCCAGTAGTATGTTTAAAACATTCAGTACATAGGCAGGTAGACGGACAGATGGACATACTCAATCGATAGTTTGAGCTTCCTTTTGGTCGGGTTCTGCATTGATCGGCTGATCATTGCCTTGTGAAAGGGAAGAGAACCAAAGAATCAGAGAGAAATAATAGCGAAACGAGGAGTTTAGAAAAAGGGAAAGAAGAAAAAACAGATAACAAGCAGTAAAAATCAAGAAAACCGAAGATGAACACAAGGGCAGCACAAGTGAATGACTTCAAATTGTCAACCACACCTATCACCGCCCCGTCTCTGCGTTACGAATACAGTCTGACTTTTATTACTGAATATATCAATTGTTTAACTTTGATCACATATATACTGAGCGGCAAAGTTTTGCTCCTCTAAAAAACAAAGAAAAAGACAAAACCAAGCCTGCATATAACACAAAAAGTAATCAACGAAAAACACATAAAAAATGCGCTTTATTTGTCGACTTTTTTGTATTTTTCTTCTCTTTTTTTTGCTTTTTTGCAAAAAATCATACGGTTCAAAACACATATTTATGTGTATAAAGATGTATATGGAAAAGGAGAATACAATAGCTGTTGGTGCAATGTTTTTTCACAACATATTGGCGGACGTAAATGCACAGCCAACCGACGCTTGCAATTTTCTATACCATTCGCGCGGACCCTCCTCTAGACTGGACAAGTGATAGATAGCTGAGCATATGGATGTTGATGTACTTTTCCCTAAGCAGAAGAAGAAGCGCGACAAACGAAATAAGATTTCAAATGACTTTTTCCTTATCTTACTGGATTAGACGTCTTTGCGACTTAAAGGAAAAATAGAAAAAAAAGAAGAAAATTATTGCTTTTTCTTCCTGATGTACAATTATTGTGACGTTTTCTTTAGGGGGATCTTTAATAACCATTCATAAATGCATTAAGATTATGTTCTTTTTTTTTTCTTTTATTGTCACTGCGATATAAAACGCACTTGTAGTCATCATCGTCGTCGTCGCTAGTTATGATGATGAATTGCTGTACACACTGCTCGACAAGATATAAAAATAATGCGACGTAAGTTTCAGCGTAAACAGAAAATATCGTAAACCTCAATGTGAAACCGCAAAAAGAAATTAAAATTGTTCTTCGCCAGGCCGCACGTCATAATATTCGTCAGCAATTTGATAAATAAAATGCATACATAAAAAAAAAGAAAAGCAAAACGAAAATGTATATTAACTTATGCGTTACGGTAAGGGAACGGAGCTGGACAACAGAGCACAATAAACGTGAAAAGTAGTGAAGACAATAATATCACAATATGTGTTAATGTTTTTCTTGCCTTTTGTTTTGTTTTATAGCCAGAACGTTATGGTCTACTGATGCTGTTTGCAGATGGCTCCGTTATAAGCAAAGCCTTGGCTTTAAGGGCTTACTTAATAAATGAGCTTTCGTTTTACACCACCATTCAATAACCGTTGAAATACTTAAGATTTAATCGGTCAATTAAATTTGAATCGATTATTACTTATTACCTCCGGTTTGATACACTGAACGAACAATCAATATATGTACAGCATGTGTATGAAATCTTACATCACACGGCCGGCCTATAAATGTAACTCTAAGCTGCCTTCATATTTAAATTATCCTGAGAATATGACAAACTAAGTCACTTATTGTACATACTTACATACATGCCTCAGAAAATAATAATCTTAATAAAGTTGAAGAGAAATAAGAAAACACATTGAAGAGAGAGTTATTACTTAACTACAATGGGAGAAGATTGGAAAGAATCGATTATCTTTCGGAAAGTTTATCTTCTTGTGAAAAATTCTATAATCTATTCGTTCAGCCAGATAGGCAGATAGATGATCGGGTTACTTACCAGGCGGAAAAGCGCGAGCAGGTTCGAAAAACTGAGGCAGGAATTGGCAGAAATATGCCGTGAAACATGCGGGCGTGTTACCAAGCATAAAAGTAAAACCTGAGCGGAATGAAAAATGGAAATGTATAGGCGAAGTAATACAGGAACGGAAAGCCTACACGAAAAGCGTATGTACCCGTAAGTAAATAGACTTGAAATTCGGCATTAACTAGAAGCGTCTGTATATCATAAAACCTATGTATGTAGATTCATTAAAGGTAGAATGATAAACAAGTTAGTGCATAGCGGGCATGAGTTTGAAGGAATTGCAAGGAAGGAATTTATGGAAATAGGCATGAATGGACATATGGATGCACATATATATGGCTATATGGATAGATGAACATATGCGCAGATGAATATAAGAATGCCTGATCCAAAGCATGGGCGGATATATGGAAAAAAGAACGTATCGACACATAGGGATGGACGCACGGACAAATGAATATGAAAACGGATGGACATATGGATGAAGGTGAAGAGCGAGCAAAACTATACGATGAAGACATGCATAGATGAATATAAGAATGGCTGGACCTGAGCGTGGGCGGATATATGGATTAAGGAACACGCTGGTAAATGCACGTACGCATAGATGGATATAAGAATCGATGCGCGTACGGATGAATGTGGAGAGGGGCCCACCATACACACATACCTTAATGGATAGGAACGAAACAATGTATGGGTGACTCTAGAAATGGGCGGGGATAAGAAGCACATCAAAACATAACAAGTAAAAAACATATATTCGAGAGTGACTGAATCTTTTATACCCATCACCGTTACCTTAAAAAAGACGAGAAAAAAACAAGGGAATTACATTTTCATGCCCTACAATGTGGAGTGGGCGAGGCTAATTTTTTTTATTTTCAAAATAAAGGTTTTTATCGCATAGGCGCATGGGCGTCGTAGCCGCGTGCTTGGAAAAGTTTAAATCATTTCCAAATTCTTTTGTAATACTTGTAGGCGATATATCGATTTTTGCGAACGGGATATTACGCAATTGCGCACACGAACAAATGGACGGACATTGTAAGGTGAATTCTAAATTTGTAGCTGGCCAAGAATTTATAGTCTTTGTGCGGTTTTTGAATCCGGTTTTTACGCGTTAAAAAGGTATTGAAAGAAAAATTCAACTTGGATGCACTATAATATTGGATAGGCGTGTCAATTTTTTTCATTTTTATACAGATATTACAGCATCGTCCATAATATATACGTTCATATTTTCGTATATTTATGTGGTGTAGTTTATCTATCCATATAGTCAAGAGAAGAAATCAATTTTTTATTTCTTTTGCAAAACAGAGGTGTTCTCAGTTTAGCTAGCACTGTAAACGTGCCCTTCGACCGATTTGATCCATTTTCAATACCAGCCTGCGCGCCATGTTTCCAACGCTTCTGCCAAATTTGAAATCGATCGCCTCATTTTTGCAGACGGACGAACAGATAGGCAGGCAAACGGACAGATAGACACGCTTAAATCGATTCAGAATCTGATGCTGATCAAAAATATATACATTTTGTGGAGTCTCTGATGGTTCCGTCAGGGCGTTGCCGACCGAATTGCGGACCGACAACCCTTGGTTTTCGTATAATGTGCCATTTCGCACTGCATTGACACTTAAAAATTCAATCCATACCGTTCGGCAATCGCCTTATTCACCTAATTTAGCCCCGTACGACCTTCGGCTAATGCCTAAAGATAAGAGGCTACTCCGGGGTACAGCGCTGAATCGCAGAAGTCTTTGGAGGCCCTTCCGAAAATCGACTATCACAACTGTTTCGACGATTGTGGTAAGTGCATAATACCTGGGGGGGATTACCGTGCAGGTGACGAAATATATTTGGAATAATAAATAGATTTGGTCTCACTTTTCGAACACAGAAATAGTATATGTATGAAATATGTATTTATCTAGATTTACTTTATAAATAATTGAAGAAAAAAACCAAAAAAAAAAAAAAATTTAATCTGCACTAGTTTTGTAAAGTAAAATTACAGTAATTCCCAATTGGTTTATGTCTGCATAGATTTTAATTAATAATTTTTTATTTTTTCTAAATATGACCAATCACTTATGGGATGTCCCTTACGCGTACAACACGGTAATGGTCAGGAGAATAGGGGAAAGAGAGTAAGAGATAGCGAGCGATGCACCCTAACTGGTGCACAATCTATCTATAAGTGTTTTGCTTTTACAGACGAAGCACTCTATACCGCGACGACCAGGTATAAAGAAACCGCACTGAAACTTGATTCCGTGAGTCCTGTTTTAGTATTGCGCGAGTTACTTGACGAAGCTTTACGAAAATCGTTATAGCTACAAAAGATTTCGCCTTCACCGGCCATATGTCATCTAAAGTAAATAGTTTCATCTCAGATCATCTATGCCTTAAATGGCGGCCGCTAACACCAACTCCGCAACTGATATGTGTGCACCTAAACTTGCCTTAGATTATTTAAGTTAGGTTAGGTTAGGTTATAAGAATACGAAAAGGATGAGACAAAATATTTTATCTTATAGGAGGCAAGCGGTTCGCCTCCCCAACTATTGCTGTCAGCGATTGAACGCAGTTTAAATGATGGACTGTTTTAAGCAATGACATCTTTTCAGGTTTAATTACTTTGTTAGTTGAAAATAAATGCGATGAACATAGGAGAACAGTGAAGAGCTCTCAGTCTTAGTCAATTTGTAGCAGAAAGAAGAAACCTTCAGTTTAGTATTGATAATGGACCAAAAGACATGCCCACAGCTCCATGTAAACTGTGAATCCGTCTGTATTTCAAACGTAATGAAAATTTGTTTTTTTGTTCATAGCAAATAAATGTACAAAAATTTGAAACCATATTCCATGAGCGATGTTGTAGTACCTTTACAAAAATTGAAAAAATGGACCACGGCTACCCAATAGTATAGTGTATCAAAGTTTAATTATTTTTCAATAGTTTAAAAAGGAGCAGAAACAAGCTTCAAAAACCCTACAAAGTGTATAAGTTGTTCGACAGTTTCAAATTTGAAAGGCATATAACTATGTTCGTCTGTCCATCTGTCCTTCTACCCAAGTGTGTAATATTGGTGGTAAACATTCATTAGCGAAAATGAACATATCGTTTACAAATTTTTAAAAGAATTTGGGAGGGGCCTCATCTTTTCACAGGACACGCCCACAACACCCACACGCCTATGTGACAAACACTTTTATTTAAAAAAAAGAAAAGATCAGCTGCGACGACTCCATATTATGGGACATGAAAATATATTTCTTTTCCTCTTTTTGTCTTTTTTGGGATAACGATGATGGGTACAAAAGATTCGGTCACGATCGAAGATAATGTTCTTACTTGTTATTAAATTAATGTGTTATCATGTAATACAATTAAATTAATTTCGTTTGCCATGATAGCTTTCCTAGCATTTCAAAATGCTCCAAAAAACAGCACTCAAGGTCCACTATAGCTCTAAATGAGGCTAAAGGCTTTATTTTATGCCAGGCAACCAACCATCCGTTCAGGTCGGTTATCGAGAAGATTTCTCATAACCACCGTTAAAGACATTAAGAGTTGAGAATCATTGAAGTGCATTGATGCAAAGGTGCATGAAGCTCGAAATTAGTGCGACATTAAGGTAATCCAATGGCTTCATAATCGGAATATAGAAATCTACTTTGGTTAGTAGGAATGGGAATACAATTTTCCCTTCTTTAAGCTTTTCTAGAAAAGTCACACTGAGCTCTAACCCCTTCTCGCCACTGATGGTAGGCGAATTAAAAAGAGCTCTGTTTTCGTACAACGGGGGGCCTTGCAATGAGACAAATTTGAGAGAGCGCCCATATTATTTTCATATTGTTGCCTACAACTATTGATCTTCTTCATGTGCGAGTTAGAAAATGAGAAAACAGATAGGTTGGTATAATGGTTACAAGGGGTTCAAGAAAAAATACTTACACAGTTGACACAAAATTACCTACAAAGAGATGTGAAAAGGTTTTCTAAACTCTTTGATTATTATGTAACGATCAATAGCAGATAAGCAGATAAGCCGGTTGATGACGTGACCTCCGAAGCTAATAAATGAAGAAAAACTTAGGAGCATTATCATCACGTTTTACTACTTAGATAGTGACTTCATCAAAGTAGAGCACTTCAGGAAAGCAGAGTAACTTTAGACAATTTAGCCAGCGAACTGTGTCAACCTCTTTAGCTATATACTCGTATACTTCTCAAACGCAGAGCATGTGCGATATGAAATTAGATTGTAATGAAACGGCTTGACATTACGACAAGTCTATATTTTAATATATATATTATTGCAACAAATACGAATTGATAACGATAAAATTTGTTAAGGCAATCCACCGAGGACGGATGGACAGATCACAACGTATATATGCGTCTTACGGAAGTAACTGGTTGGTTCATACAATTCATATATTCATTCATCCATTGTAACAAGGACCAACCGAAGGACGGACAGACAAACACCAAATTGTATAGAATTTTTGTTTTTTTATTAGGCTTTCATACAGATATTAGAAATAATTATTAAAAATTTTCTACAAAAATTTAAGTGAATTGATTACGAAAAACTTCTACTAAATACAAATTTGAAACGAAAGTTTTTATAACGCATTCATTCATTTGTAAAAATGGCGAACAAAGATTGTTTGAAAAGCAATTTCTGTTTTTTTTATTCTCAGAAGAGTTCCGTACCGATATCAGATACAAATATTAAAAATTTCTATTATGTACACAGATTTGAAAAGAAAGTTTTTTCGCAAAGTACTCATTCATTTATAAAAAGAACAGTCGAACGGACCGACAAAGAAAAATTTTGAATATTTTGTTTTTCCTTTTTTAATCTTGGCAGGCTTCCCTACCGATATCAGGTTCATTCATATCATCAGACAGGACAGACGGACGGATAGACAAAGACCAAACAAAACAAAAAGAATTTTTTTTTTATTCTTATTTGGCTTTCATACCAACAACTCGTACAAATATTAAAAATTGCTACAAATATCTAAATGGAATGATTTCGAAAAATTTCTATTAAGTAAAATTCTGAAAAGAAACAATTTTCTAACATCTACCGACATCTATTAGTTAATAGTGGAATTAATATGCTTTATTTTCTAATTGGCGTGATGTCGATAACAACGCACATCTATTTGGATAAAAAAAAAGGAGCTCTTCAAAGTCTAAAATGAATCTTCAAAGTCACAAAATGCTCTTAAATTGCGTTTACTCTTCGGTTGGCAAAAAAAAAAAAAAAAATAAAGGAAAGAAAAACTCCTTCACATATACACAAATAAAACTAAGGGTTAAAAAATGTCCTAACTACTAACAAAAAAAAAAAAAAAAAGAACCGTAAACTTCGCAGAGTTGCCAAACGAGGCAAGTTACTCGACTGATGTAAGCGAAATGAAACGAAAAGAGTAAACATATATACATATATATATATAAATATATAGAAATGAGTTTTATAGCGCAGCACGTCTAAACTGTACAAAAGCTGTAGGCAAAGTGGCAAAATGGTAGTAAATGATGGCTGACAACAATAAAATACCTTTACACATTTATAAAGCACACACACGTTCCTGCCCCCTGATAACACTGATTAATACGTTCTTTATTCATTTAGATTTAACAAACGCGCATGTCTGCGGTGCAATAGATAGGAATAGTAGACACAAACTAGGTGTGCATATAAAACTTTAGAAATATGTAGTACATATACATGTACACATGTATATATATATATATATATATGTGTGTGTATATATATATAAAATGCATTTAATTTTAGATAGATGCAGATTTTATTTATTTTTTTCTTTTGCGATCTTTATGTTTTCTAAAAATTATTTGGGTGTAACAACCTCCATGGACTAACCAAAAAAGTTTTTGAATAATTTTTTTGCTATTATTGTGTATTGTATACATGTGTATGCATGCATTCATATCTAAAATTTGCATATATTTGTTTAGAAATGCACAAAAGCTAAATATAAAATTCAAAAAATTAAAATCGAAGAAAACAAAAAAAAAAAAGAAAGCAAAAAACACGTATAACAAACACTAGAATTTTGATAGACTCTATGGTTGAAAGAATGTCAGATGAGTCATTAATCATTTTTTTATGGATTATTAATGGATTTATGGTGGCTTTTATATTACCTGATGACGCGCTCTCTAAGCCAATGCATACATACATACATATGTATATGGATATATAGATGTGTATATAGTATATATTTACTTCATATACATATAAAAATTGTATAAATATTTATCAGGCGGTTCAGTTGATATGGACAGGAACTAAACGACCGGTATACTAGACGACGCTTTAGTAAATAATCATAAAATATTCATTTACATTAAAATTGCATAATAATTTTCATTGAGCTTATTCATAAGCCTTTTGTTGCTTTTTCTCTCCTATGCGTTTTATCAGTTTGTTGTAGAAAGAAAAAAAAAGAAACAAAAAAACAAAAAAACAAAACAAACATTATATTGAAATGCATTCAATTGAAAATTTTTTTATCGTTGAAATATTGTTTTTTATTTTTTATTTTTTTTATTATATAAATCAAACGGTACTTTATTTAAATTTTCAATTATTGATTGCGACTACAGAAACGTACTGATGGCTTTCTAATTGATTTCGAGTAGCATACTACGCATGTTAAAGTTTATTTTATTTTTTTTTGTCCAGGCCCAGACTATTAGTCTCTTTATGATGGAAACTTTAATTAGTCGACCTCCGAAGTACAAGAAACCAGACAAAAATCAATTTCCATTTAAATTCTCTTAGTATATGGGTATATAGTTTTTTAAATGTTAATAAAGTCCAACTGCACCCTTTACGAGTACAAGCTCGAGGAAAAGAGGATGCATTTTCCTTCAGCTTTAATACGGAAATCGATATGTACATGCCTATGTGCGTATGTATATATATATATATATATATATATGTACGTACATGTGTGCGTATGTGTATATATATATATACGTATGTGTGTTGCTGTCTATCCTCTAGAGTTTCCGTTAATGGTAATATCATCATAACGAAGACATCAAAAATACCGAAAGACCTATTTTCGTAGACTTATCTGTCCTTGTAGTCAACTACTATGGAGGTTCAAGACTCGCAACGATTTCGTGAAAAAGTAGTAAAGTGGCTGATGAGAAAATCTGTTTCGATATTTCTATTTGGCTCGATGGCTAAAAATTGGATGGCGCTTCTACAAATGGGAGATAATCCAAATGCGAGAGTAGCCCCTAATCACGTATCATTAAAAGTGGGCAACTTTTTTCATAAGGGGGCCAAAAATTTGCATTTTCATACCACGGCGGAGTCTGGAATAAAGTCCAACTATTATTAAAAATGCATCGTGCATTAGTTTTCCTTCCTGTTAATGCGATCAGTTTATGGACTAATGAGCAAAACAAAAAAAAAAAACTTTCATATTCAATAGGGACACAATAGAGCCAGTCGTGTAAGCAGACACAATCGATTTGCAACATTGCCATGTGCCGGAAAAATAACTTATTTGAAATATTATATGTCACGGACCGGCGGTTGTCCATACCTGGACGATAACATCTTTGGAAGCTCTGAGTCCATTCGCAAAGGAAGAATTTCTTAATTGATGTTAGCAGATCGCAGCGACGAGGTTCCCAAAACTTGAAGAGTCATCGGAAGTGTCATGGATCGTCTGCTTGCGGACTTCTTCACGCACAATTCATCTTTAGAGGTGTTCGCAGATTTAATTCCTTTCGAATTATTGAAGAAGTTCAAGATAATGAAGTGTAAGTAGTGTGTGTGGTGCGTGCCCACGAGGGAAGCAGTTGGATAGCATCCAGGATGTATGGATAATCCAAAGGCAAATATATGTACATAACCAGACGCGTAATGCCGGTAATTCTAAAGCACTATAGAATTCTCAGGAGCCAGGTCAACTAAACTCAAATCGATTAAAATTTTCCCTTCAGTTTAACTCGTTCTATTTGCCTATAGACTTCATAAGGACTTCATAAGACTTCGTGCTAAAAAAGCATTTTATTGTAAATTGCGAACAAACTCACATTATTTCATATGTAAATAACGATTGAAATCCGACGGCAAATGATAACAAAAATTTTTGTGCCTTTTAATCGACTTTCGTGAGATTTAACTTTGCTTTGATTTCTTTACCTGCTCATAACCTACAACGTGATCCCTTTACAATAACATTCTCTTCTCCTGAAAGGTATGTCGTGAAATTGGTTTCTATTCCTGTTGCTTAGAGTTACGGAAATTTTGCCTACACTAATGTCTACTTCGACAACGAAGATATGACAAAGAATCGATTCAAGGTATGCTTCACAATGTTCTTGGTCCAAGAGAACAGAGAAGGCTAAGCAGTGAAGAGAGTATTAGCATCATATGGTGGGAGGATTAATAATGAGCTAAGCTTAACGTCTGAATGGCTTTCGAAAAATTTCTCACCTCTGTGATGTCATCTTTTTTATGTACCTGCATGTGCAAGCAAATGCAAATATGTATGGGTGAGATTAAGGCAAGGCCTTGCAAGTCAATGGTGAATTTTAGCAAAATAAAGGAGAATTGAATTTTGTCGAAATGTTGTCTTAACAAAACGATGCATTGTACCTCGCAAGGAGAAAAACTTCCAGAGTTACGAAAACGGATTTCTGTGAAAAGATTTTTTGCTCAGAAGGTAGATGGGAGATGGGAAATGGGAGATTAGCCTGTGAAGATCTAATAAGCAGTGACTTCACTTTCTTGTCAAGCTCCTGCACAATTATAGACAAGATCAGGGTCATCGCGAACGAAGTAGAGCAACCGATATAAGGTGTTAACGCAACCGAAGAGCCGCATCGACAAGTGGTAACTGCCTTCACCGCATAAGACTTACGAAGAAGTACAGTAAGCGATAAAAGCGGTGTAAACGCAACCGAAGAGCCGCATCGACAAGTGGTAACTGCCTTCATCGCATACGACGTACGTTCACCTTAGCTGCGGCCCTAGGAGCATCATGGAGCATTGTAAAGGAAATTATGTAACTTTACTGGTCTAAAGTAGGATTCAGGTTTGTTTTACTACCCGCCAGACGCATATAGTTTGCGTCGTATTTTCTTTGCTATAAATAAATATTGAACCTGGCTATGGCAAGTTGAGAGTCGTGCTTTCCACATTCTCGGCTGTGTAGTTGCCCGTAAAGTCTACACATATATGTATATATTTGTAATGGATTCCGCACACACTCCTCTTTTTTGGGGAAATTTTCTAAATAGCGAAAATTGTATCGACGATCAACGACTTGGCCGCAGCCAAATTATTTTATATATACAAAAAATATTTGAGACCAAAGACCATACGTAAATCGCTTGCCTTTCTTTTATCTTTTTTTAATTGCTTAATAATTTCGTAAGTAAAAAAGAAGAAGAACAAGAACCGGACATCGTATTGAGTCGCAAATACCACAACCTAATTGACATTCAAGTCAAAGCACTTGGCACGTTCTCCTTGGAAACAATCAAGAGCACGTGTCAAAAACGTCTTACGTACTATTATGCCCAACCGGGACTCTACTAATAAGTGATGGCTTTCATTTACTTCGTAAGACCGCAAAACCATATGAAAAAAACTTGAAATTGTCTAAAGCAAAAAAAAAAAAAATATTCTCATGTTAAGAAGAAGAAATAATCACTAAAAGAAAATAAAAAAAAAAAACAAAGAAAAAAACTCTTTTTTTCTACAAAATCCAGATCGAGACAGACGACAACTTGCTTGTCTAGTATCTTAAGGGTCATCTTTTCATTTTTCCACTTTTTTGCCTCTTTTTTTCCGAATCTTGAACTAACAAAACAAAACAGAACTAAAGGCAAATAGAAACTGGATCTATGCTCGACAACTGTTTGACATGCCAGTAAATGTCTTTCGTTGTCGCATAAGGACACTATGAACAATTTCGTTCATTCGTTCATTTATCTTTTCATTTGCATAGGCACACATCTACATCTATCTATCTATCTATCTATGAGTTTATAACAGGGTCGACTACGATTGCCTTCCTAAGAATGACTTGAAAATTTACTTGTTTTCCCACCAAAATTAAAAAAATTCTTCTTTTTGAGACTTTTTTTCTTCTACTTCTTCTTCTTCTTCTTCCCTTCTAGTTTTCTTCTTCTAGTCATTGCATCACGTATTGACATAAGTCTACCATGCCTACTCCTCAACCCTTTACTGTCTGCTATGCCAGATTTGCCGTATACCGTATATCCGTCGTTTGTATTGCTTTTGCAGTTTTCTCCCTTTTCTTCTTGCTTTGCTTCTTCTACTTTATTTCATTCCGTTCGCTTTGATTGTGTTTGTCTAACGAAGGGCTTTCAATTTCAGACACGTTGAAGTTTTTGTTGTTGGTAATTGAATTCTAGTTTTCTCTACAATTTTATTGTATGTTGTTACGTTGATGCGGTAGTTCTTGTTCTTCCAGTCCTCTTATACGCGTCTTGTGTATGCCATGAATAAAAGGCATATATATGTATGTATGTATGTATGTAACGATTGTTGTGTGCAAGTGTGGTTACTTAGTTGACTGAGGTATTTTATTGAGTAGAATTTATTCAAACGATTTTATGACTTTTTGTTGTTGGTTTAAAAAAAACAAATGAATTTTTTCTTCTTGTAAAAAATATTTGCTTATATCTAATAGAAAGAAAGTAAACTAAAAAAATACAGCTACTAAAAAAACTAAAAAAATACAGCAATACATATTTTATATGCATATTTACTCTACGAACTAATTAAAGTAAATCGTAAGCATATCTCGAAAAAAGGCCTCAAGCATGAAGTCTACACATGCAAGTACTTGAAGTTTCGCATTCAAGTTCAAGTGAATTTCGAATTCGAATTCGATAGTAAAAAGCCATCGAGAACAAGATATTTTGTAGCCAGCAACTTTGCCCTATCATTTCCTCATAGAATTTTAAGATTGTGGCGTTTTTCACTCCACTTTTAAAAACAGATTTTATACTTCGAGTGGCAAGAAGTCCAAAGGTAAAGCAAAGCTTTCAAATTTCATATCATCCTCAGCTCACGTAAGAGGGCTGAAGAATATCTATGCAATTTTGGTTGCAATTAATGTCAATCAATGTCAAAAATTCCAGCCTCAACGTTCAGAAGAGAATAAAGTACCTTAACTTAAGATATCTGATCAACAGATCTCGATAATTAAATGATGATGAGGCTTAACTTCCAATAAATTCTTTATTTGACTTTAAAAGATTCGGAATGAGGAAAGAAATGTTTTGGATTTTGATATAGACGGACTTCTTGAATAAAAGACTTTAAATGAACCCTACCTTTTCTTTTCATTATACTTCTTGCCTCCGTCTCCCTCTCTCTATATCTCTTTAACACTTTCTCTATCATCTCCCTCTCCCTCCACTCTCCCTCTCTCTACCTCTGTATACGAGTGTGTCGCGCTCTGCTCTCCCCCTTCACACACTCCCTCTCTTCCTCTCTCTACAA
>CCAG010004427.1:0-22390 GCA_001077435.1 Glossina morsitans morsitans | reverse complement strand
TTGCAACGAACTTGACGCTTGCCAGACAGCCGCTTTTTATTTTTTACTTGTTTATTTATTTTTTTGTTTTGCTTGTCATTTGTTTGCGTTTGCATTCTTGTTATGCCCGCGTTGTAAAAATAAACAACAAAATTAAAAAATCAAAACAACAATAACATCACATTGTATGAATGTAAGCTTATTAGAGACACAACATTGGAGGCTCGTCTCTCTATCGGTATATAAGCATGAGTCCACATCTATGCATATGTATGTTGTATAAGTAACATATACATGCACAAAAAAAAAAAAAACACACACACACACACACACACAAAAGCATGAATGTACGAAGCATTGACAACAAACCCCTCGTCATTTATAAATAGTTTTTCAACACATGCGTTTGCAATTGTGTGTGCGCGCGTGCGTGTGTGTGTGTGTGTGTGTGAAACTGTGAACGGCAAAAGGCAAAGGCCGGCCAATTGTTGAACAACTAAAAGCTATTACGGAAGAAACGAAAGTGTTAGCAACAAACTAAGCAAAGGGGGCTAAACGAGAGTACATTACAATTACAAGAAATATAAAAAAAAAAAAAAAATATTTTTTATAAGTTAACAGCAACTACACATTACTTCTCCGAAACCAGTTGTATGAAAATGAGGCAAAAGGCTAAGCGGAAATATTTCTTTCTTTCTTTTTTCTTCATTAAGGAAATTTTAACAAAGTGGTGACAATTCTTATAAAAAGCGATTGTTTAACAAATGAATGTTAATAATAATTTATTTGAATGTTAGCCGAACAGGGAGCTTAAGTGCATAAATCAACATATGATTAAGATTAACATCCTTGTGCTGTCTGTATGTCTGTCTGTCTGTCCCTCCCTCTCTTTTGGTTACTGTGACGCAAATTGCGTTAAGGTTGCGAGCGTTACTGATCGGTGAAATAAATTTAGTTAAACATATAATATTTTTAGAATTTAATTAGTAATACTTTCAAATGTCAAATTCATTCGAATCGAACATTAAATTAAATAACCAGCCAATGGACGATGTGGATTCACATCGTCGTCAATGAAAAAATGAAAATAACTTTTTCGAATAGTAATAAAAATAATTCATTCATTTTTATTGTTTTAGTCATATATGGTCGGTCGGTCAGTTACTCCGCATACTATTGCTTTTATTTGGCGCCTATTATCATAAACATTTTCCACGACATTTCAATTACTTGCATATTATCCTTAATTAGCTCATGCAAGCAAATTCATTAAAATATCATACTTTTTTTATTGTCATTGTTATTGTTGTTATTGCGTACATTTCCTGCCCTTGAGTATCGGTCAAACTGATGTTTGAATTTTGAAGACACACATATGAAACCTACACGATTTTACCTCTTCTATACAACACGTAGCTCTCTCCCCATAGAACTTGTATATAAGTTATTCTCTCTTTTTCTTTTTAGGCATTCTCTCTCTTATTCAATATGACTTGAAAAAGATTGCCAAGTATTACTGTATCGGAAATTATAAAAAGAAAAATATCTTTTATGTAAATCGAAAAGGAGAGAGAATGGAAGGAAATTTCCTTCTCGTTTTCTTAACAACATGTTATCGTTGATTTTTGCGAAGTTAAGCTTTTAATCGTTCGGAAAAAAGAGACCTTTACAATCTATCAATCTCAGTATCGGAGTCGCTACAAAAACCGTAAAAAATCAAGTAAGAATGGTATAGTCGAGCAAGACCGACTGTAGATACCCTACACCACTTCGCTAAATTAATTCCACATCAACAATTATACATTATTTTTCTGTAATGCGAAATTTTCTAAAAGCTTTCTTTTTGCGGAATACTCAAACGTGAAGGTGGTCTAAATTTAGCAAACTTCATTCATTTATCAAAAATTTTCTTATTTTCCCGTTGGTTTCGTCATTACAAACCACAATTAGGCTTTGTCACCATAGAATTATGTCGGTCTAAAAGACAGATCCATGAAATTTCCCATGGTTAATTTACTAAGGACAAACTTTCACCATAAAATATTAACAATTAGACTTTTGCGACATATAAAGCTTTATTTTTCATTGGACGATATGAGTTCATATGGGCTGGGATTCAAAATGTAGACCTGCGCGTCCAAATTCGTTAAAGGTAATTTTTATATCAAATTATTGTTATTTACAAATTTTCATCAAGAAGCTTGAAAATTTGGCCTTATATATACAAAGATTCAGTTTTAGTAGGAAAGGTTATATGGCAACGAGTTCAAGAAATCGCCTCATCCGATCTATAATTTTCACATCGCTTTAGAATGGCGAAACACTATTACTAAGCGATTTTTTCCCAAACGACTTATCAAAATAAGGCGCTATATAGGAAGTCGTCGAAAAACTGATCTGATCCGAGCCATTTTTAATAGCGTTCGCTCTTGGGCCAAAACAAAAATTGCGGCCTGTATGTTGACCATAAAAATACATGGACAGACTACTGAATCGCTTTCTGAATCGATCGGTGTAATAAAGGGTGGTTTAATCTCGAGTCCTTCTGGCTTCTGGATATTACAAACGTCCGCGCCCTTACATACGCTGTACCAGAAGTGATCTCGGGGTATAACAATTTTCTACAATGCCCGATCATTGCCAACATCATAATTTGGCAACGCAATAACCTAATTTAGTTGTATATGGAAATCAGCTAACATATAGGATTAAATTAGGGGTTACCACCCTTTGGCTGATTAGTGTTCTCTTTGCATTCACTCGCACTCCGATGCTTAAAGCCTTTCCGGAGTAGAATGTAAATATATCTATTGTATCCTTTCCTTCTATTTCCTAATTATTATGAGCCTTCTCTATGTGCAATCCTAAAAAATAGCAAAAGCCTACATGCTTCAGTTTGCTGAAATGTAAAATTTTGCAGCTGAATTGAAAATTGAAATAAATATGTGAGAGAAACAAAAGGGTTCGTAATGTAAAAGTCTTAGAAAATAGGGATTCATTTGGAACTACTTCCAGCATCATCTTTGAACATCATTATTATTAATAATCCGATCAATATGAAAACAGTATAGTCGACCAAATATTTTTGTTTGCGGTCACGAAATGTTTGAATATTTCTTGAAAACTTTTTAAGAGGTCCAAAAAACTGAGCCTCAAGTGTCTACGGTAGATGGAAAGATAGATAGGTAAAATAAATGAGAAAGATCTCATAATGATCAACTATGACATCGAATATTATTAACGGCACACCAATCTATGTAAATGTTTTTAAAAATTGGAATTTCTCTAAGAATACTTAAAAATTCTTAGACTCTACGCCAATTGTGGTACACGAGTGTTTAAATTTTGTGCGGATGTACACAACACCCAGAAAGACTTGAGCTCGGCCCACCGTTTATTGTACCGGTCGATTCAGGACCACTATCTGAATTGATCTAAGCTTCTCTATCCGTTCGTCCCAATGTCAATTTGTCGGTCTTGTACTCTTATATTTCTGAGATATTTTGGTGAAATTTGGCATATCGACATATTTTGACCCAACGATGAATGGGATTAAACATGCTTCAGATCAGACCACCTCCCATACAACGTCTTATTTTGGAAAGCTTGTAAATGAATAACTACATTAAGCGAAGTGGTATAGTATCGGACGTGGTCCACTATAATGTTTTTACTTGTTTTTAGCTGCCTTTTTCTTGGAGGGCTATCGCTTATATTATTATATAATGCGGGTCGATAGAGGCCCGGCCATTATTCCATGTTTCTACTAAGTCTTAATAGACAGCAAAGGAAAATTATTTAAAAAAGTTCCAAAAAAAGTTCTGTTTCCAAAGCGGGCATTTTCTTTTTTTCATATAACAGTTAGGGAATATTTCCTGTAGTATTGGTTAGAGAGACTTACTTTAAATAATCATAATCAATGGAATCCGAAATTTCTACGAGAGAAAGAAAACATCAGAACTCAAAACATCAGGATAAAATTTCTCGACTTGAAGCTAAACCACTGGCTTGCTTTTGGTTCGTGTCTTCTTCAACAAAAATGCAATGAAGAAGAATCAAGCAGAAGAAAATTTGATCCCTTCATGGTTTATAATCAAATCAAGCCCAATTACATTAACTTATAATTTTTACAGGGATATAGTTAAGTTATCGAACGCACTTTTTAAAATTTTCTACTTCATATTACCATATCGTTATCGCTGGTAAAGTATCGTATGATGCTCGGAGTAGACGTTGGTGTACGTATGATGCTCAGAGAGGGGTGATTTGGTCAACAGCTTTACCATCTGACACTTACTGCAATTGGCTCATTTGCCTTGCCTTTTCCGTATTGGCCCATTTACTCTATTTAATTTGCTTTTGACCTTCATTTGGGGAAGTTATTCACACTAGATTTTGTTTAACGCACTGAAATTATGGGTCTTCGAATTGGCTTCCTATTCCATCTTATCTGAGGATCTTTTCATCATCCCTTATGAAGCGTCCAAATTGGCGCTTACTACACTGTATTTTTCCCTTGAACGCAGTCTTCTTATCAAATATATTTTAGACGATATACTTCGTAAGAAGAAAGTGGTCAATTGGACACTAAGTCGAAAGGCTTGTCTGAACTTCAAAATTAAATGAAAACTTTGCTTTGTCCTCCACAAGAAGGAAAATGAACATTCTCTAATTCATGAAAAAAAGGCGATGAATTGCAGTGAAATTTATATTACTTATCTAAGATTAGGTAGCGTAACGTGATCCAAGCCGCCTAACTCGATGTCGGAGCGCTAAGACTTGCGTTGCAATGCTTACATTGTTCGCAACAGCCACTGTAAAATAACAATGCGTTTGCGTCGCATAGAACCCTCGCAACATCTGTCCCTTTATTCATAAATTTATGGGCGCAAATCGGGAAATTCTAATGCAGAACTCGAAAAAAAAAATATCTTGATTTTGCCTACGTCAACAAAGGAAATGTGATTTCGTTCGTTTACATTTAGTTCTCGTATCTTAAGTCTATGTAATCATTGGTTAGCGGAGTTTCGTGCAATCGGGCATTGTACGAAGTATGCTAATTATGCGTTTTTATTGTCAAGCATAAAACTATTTATGCAAAGTACACATGGATTAATAGCGATTGCTAGATCCTCGTATTTTGCGGTCACCGGTAACATTACAGCAAGGAAAGCAATTAAACATTTCTGCGTTAATCCTGTCCAAGAGTGTTGCTTGCGAACTGTTGTTATTGCTGCTTTTAACTGGCTAAGTGACCAGTGAAGTCATTAGTTTTATTACGATTTTCAAATGTGTGACTCATTAAGGATATTCGTCGCCAATTGTGCGCTCAATCCTTTGTAATTCAGAGTCGAGTTAATTGTTATAGATCTTATGTTTGCTCTCACCTTTCTTTTAAAGTTACAGCAATGATTCCAAAAGAATTTTGAACGTGAAGTGATATTTAACTTTCAATGTAAGACGGCAGCTCTGCTAACCGTATTGAGATAGACAGAGAATTAGTTAAATAGAGAGTGTGTAAGAAATTTGGTGAGTACAAGATCTCATTATGTTTATAACAAAATTGGCGTAAACCAACAGCACAAGTGAAAAAGCGTAAAAAAGCCGAATTCGTTTCATATGTTTTACACGTTAGCGGCCAATGTTTAGCCTGTGGATGTATCGTTCAAGCGCTATATAAACAAGTTGCATTCAAAAATCACACTTTAGTTTATATGCATTCGGTATAAATAAAAGGTAAAAACTACAACACTCTTGCAATAGTAGCACAGAGGGCCGGATAACACAACAACAAACGTACTATGAATGGAAAAATTATTCGCAAACTTATAAACACAAAAAAAAAAAAATTAAAATAAATAATTATAAAAATAAAGCATGTGAAAAAAGTAAAACAAAATAATACAAAGAAAAAAAAATTCATAAATAAAAAATAAAGATAAAAGAAGCGATGAATACGAAATATAAAATAAAATATATTTATTTAAAGAAACTATGAATTTAGTTAAATTTAAAAAATCTCAAAATATATGAAAATAACATTATATGTAAAACTTATTATTTTTGTTTTTTAATTTTGAATAGAATTCTGGTTAAAGTAATATTACTTCGCTTGGGGACTACTTTAGCTGACTTTGTTTTATTTGTTAAAACAAAGCTTAATTTATACGCTAATGTGTACATAGCAGGTTTAACCTTTTATTTATTTATTTTTTTTTTCATTTTAATGCACTCAATTAAAAATACCAAACGAGTATAATAATAAATTAAATTAAACAGACACAACATTTTTGATATTTCGTTTAATAAGCAATCAAATGTACGGCTTTCAATTATATTAATAGAGTATGAAAAACGTAAATGTGAAGCAATTTTACGTAATGAAAGAAAATTGGTTGCTTATCGTTTTTAGTCAAGGGCGTAATGTCGTTGTACGCAGCATCTATTTCTGAGATGCAATGTAAAAGTGATGTTATGACGGCAGCGCAACACACCAGCCGAAAATAAAGACCATTAGCATGTGTCTTTGTTTGTGTGCCTGTGTGTCCAATGACTCGTTAGACTTAAGACCGTGATTTTTTTTAATTAAAATAGTTTGCAAAACTTTGCCATAAACAAAACACTATTTTTAGGGACATACCATCAAACAGCAACTATGTGAAATATTCAAGAAAAAAAAAACATCAAAGTTCGAAGTATAAAACAATTTTTCTTAAGAGAAAAAATAATTTTTTTTAATCAACACATTTTAAAAACGGTAAAATATACAAAAAAAAAAAAAAAAGAAAAGACAAATGTTTCTGGTTACTTTTCAATGAAAGCCGCGCCTCTCTCTCGAAGAAAAAAAATTTCTCTCTAAAAATTCTCTTACAAATCATTTATGCATCTGTGTGTATTACTTTTTCTCTTAACAACTCTGCTTTTATTTTTTCTCTTCAGTGAAGACAACAACCTGTGTTTTAGCAACGCAAATAAGAGCATTTGAACAAAAAAAAGAGTAGATTTGTCTTGTATTTTGTTTATTGATGACAAGAGAAAGTCCGCATTTTATCTTATCAAAGCACTATAAGATAGATCTCATCAAAATACGCATAAATTATTTGAAACATGAATGGCAGAGAGAATCGTGCCTACGGGCACAATCTTACAAGTAGTACTAGCGCCACTAAGAAATCAAAGGATGAACTTTCAAGGGTAAGTTTATTTATGACATATTCACGTCTACATATTTACGTACATATACATGTGTGATTGTATTAAATGTAGGTCAAAGTCATTTATCATGATATAATACAAGTATGTCTGCATGTAGTGGTATTGAAGTCGTTTCAAAAATATTTGGTCCTGACAACATAGATAGATAAGAAACCGATATAAATGCGGTCATGGTTTGAATGAACAAATATATAAGGTTTGCTTTAGTATTTTAATCTTTTATACCCTGCACCGCGTGTGTGATGTACCCACTTTGTGTTATTTTCCGATTCGACCTAAACTTGTCCTGCAATTTTGTCTCAACCTACTGACCACAATTTTTGAGATAGTTTAACGAAATTTGGCAAATAAACGTCATGTTTTAACCCAAGTACACACGTTATTGAAAGTGGTTCTAATCGGATCACCTTTTCGACCACTTTCCATATAACGTTTTATTTTTAAAAGTCCTTATATAAGTAACCGTAGGGTGGGGTAGGGTATTTAATGTTAAAGGTCAGTGTCCCACGACAGTGTCTTCACTTCTTCTTAATCTATGTTATATACGAAAGGACGTCGAAGAAATTTTTAAAAAAGTCTTTGAACATTGCTTTGCGCCTGTAAATGCGACGCAATAGTTCCTATTAATTGCCTTGCTAAATATAATTACTTCCATTGGCGAAAGAAACTACGACGTTTTCCGAAGAGTACTAGCTGTGTAGTTAGATGAAGAAATTATTATTTTGCAAGCCGTAGGGAAACGAAAATTACGCTGACGACGATATTTTAGGTTAATTTCTTCTTGCGAAATTGCATCCTTTCGGATAAATAACAAAGAAAAATGTACTTGCTGAAACAAAACAGCTGATACCCGCTTCTAGGCCGAATTGAAGAGCATTACTATGGATTAGGATAGGTTCGATCAATGTCTCAGAAAAATAAACTTAACCTAGATTATATTATATTTATCGGAGCTACCTATCATATGAACTCGATTCACGTAGCCATTCTTTGGCTTTGTGAGAAGAGGACAGAAACTCCTTAAGGGAATTCTCTTGGAGGTCATCTATTCTATCCTCGCCTGTTTTTTAATGTTCGCCTTTGGAACGAGTTGCCTTGCCGTGCCTTTTTCCACCATTTCAAAAATTCCAGAGTTCCTCACTCATCTAGTTTCAAATTCTATTTGACCACAACCGCTCCAAGACTAGTGTAAGAAGCAACCCACTGGTCATGTAAAAAAAATACATATACATAGGCTGTTTCCCAAGATTTAAGTCAGTGAAATCTTCAATAGCTAAACGGAACGGCCAAAAACTGTAACTACTGACGAAAACATCAGCAAATGGCTTTCGTTCACTACTGAATTAAGTTCGGAAAGAAACGTGTTCATTTAGTGAAGTTATCGGCGAAAGAAAGCAAGAGAAGCAAGCTAGGTGCCCTGTTTACAAAATCACAAGCCGATAGCTGCAACGAGAAAATTGCACGAATGAAAGTTCGATTGCTGTCACATCAACGACATGGTCCAGGTCTAATCCCAAGCGACCATTATCGATTGACAAATAACAAAAGGATACTCTGAGGATGCTGTTGAAAAAAATTACTCAACTTCGAGAGAATCGGTGGTCGGGTTGTATCACTCTTGTCCGAGAACGCGTTGATAAAGCTTAGCAAAAAAAAATAAATTTATGTCTTTCTTCATTAATTCGGGAAGTTTTCGGACCGTCAAATAACATTTATAAACATGTACGTCGATTTGAACATAGGAGTTGTTCATCTGATTCATAGGGAAACGGTCGAAAAAGTGGTGGGATTTGAACCATTTTCAATAGTGTTCATCCTTGGGCCAACAAACATATCTTTGTTTCACGCAGATTGAACACGAAAAAACAAGACGAACAGACGTATAAACAATAATAAAAGGTGGACCTATCTCAAGCGCTCCTGGGTATTGCATATATCTGCACAAACGTAATATACTCCTTATTTCATGGAATAAAAATTCGTGACAGAAAGAGACAAAATGTCTTTAAAAATTATTAGAGTAAGAAATTATGCAAACTAATTGATAATGAATCAAATTGCAACCAATCGTGCTAACAAAATGCAGTAAGTAAAAGTCCAAGCAGTCGCGCTAACGAAAGATTGCTTTGATGAACACCACTGATCGAGGAAATAAAAAAAATGCTGACTTGTTAAACCAGAAAACAACATAAGATTCTGTCACAAGAATGCTTGAAGAGACAAGTGTGAATGTAAGACGTAAATATATTGCGCTTTGTGTCACTCTGAACATACGGACCCTCACGTTTTCTTAATAAAAAAAACTGCAATGCAACGGCAAGACAAGCCTCCAATAAACGTGTAATCAAAGCGGTGCAATTTTTAACTATATATTTAATGTCAATTAATTCATTTATGGTAATGAACTCGCATGTAGACATTGGATTGAGATAATTTGTCTTTGTAACAGTAGTAAACTATTCCCAAATACCTTAGACCTTTCAATTGCTCGATCCATGAAGTGAGCTATTTGTGTAAATGTTTAAATAATTAGCAGACACGTGCAAAAGTGTTAAAAATATTTAAAAAAGAAAAAATATTATAAATATCTTTAAAGGTTTTTATAAAACTCAGAGATTCCCAAGTCAAGTAACGTTCGGCGTAAAGCCAAGCAGGAGTGAGAGAAAGTCGTCGTTGAAAATTTGAGGTCATGAAAATGGGAACCTGGGGGAAATGGGAAGAACTACAAAAATTCGTAGGTAAATCGAAAAATTTAAAATAGACATATCGCAGGTCGCCGTTATTTGCACGTCTTCACCACGGAGTGTTGTCAAATTTCCTAAGTGCGTATCAAGCGTTGAAATACACATTGTTTATTAGCGTTCAATAACGGAATCTATTTAATTACGCCTATCCATCTCATTCAATACATTTTGGACCTTAACATTCTGTTTAGAAGAAAAAATTTTTATCGCACAATTTTGCTGTCACTTTCGTCTAGAAGACTAGTAGTGTACGATGTGTACTACATACGCTAAATGATACGTACATGATACGGTGTATAGTTTTTGCTGTCTTGCAAGCTCCTTTTCTTGGAGTACGTCGGTACAATATTAGCGGCGAGTACACAAAATTTGATGGCATGGATGAAACACCTACAACTAATTGAGACGCGGTGAACTTTTATCACACTAAAGGATTCTGACGCGTTTGCTGAGTTGATTTAAACATGTCTGTCCATTCATCCGTATTTTTGTGTTTAACCTACAGATAACAATTTACGAAATATTTTAATAAAATTTCCAAAATTCCAACATACATTATACAGCCGATTACATCCAAGAAATACACCCACAGGCACCCTTGCGAGGGCATACGGGCAGTCGAATTTTCTTACCGCACGTGTTGCCATGGGGTATTCTACATCTTGCCCTACCTGCGGTCTCCTTCGGCCCATAATTTTGTATGGAAGACGAATCACTATTTTGTAGACTCCCCTTTCCTTTATAAGTTTTCTAGTAAAATATAAGCTTTAGGAATCTTGTGAGTAAGTGAAAGGATCTTGGTTTTGGCACTTTATTAGGAAAATAGTTACGGAAATGTATTAAAAGGAGTATTTAAGTATCAGCTTGTCAGCTTAACAGTAAACGTTGCTCAAGGCAAGTCTATCGCAGATATTAATTTGGTCGTTTAACGTGGATCCTTACAACGATTCACTTCACATGTATTCATATCGCAAGTTTAATAAAAATTTAATGTAAAATATGGTACCACTATGAGTATGAGTCGGAAATCTCTGTAACAATAATGTAACGATATAATGTATTAATTAAAAGCTTGTGTATATTTAAAAACTAATTTGCAATGCAAATTATATTATCTACGGTGCAATTGATTACATAAGAGCGTAAGATTATGGATAAGTGAATGGATAGAAGGAATAAAGTTACTAATCAAATATAACCTTAACATCAAAGCTAAAGCCACTTGCCCAATATTTTAAGGACATTCAGTATTTAATTCCTATTCTCTTGCCAAAACGCAAATTTTCCTTCATTTTAGAAAAGTTATTTGTATTAACCTCATACTTGACGAGAATAGAAAAACAAATTTTCCATAACTAGGGAGTTAATTATATTAACATTATATTCTCATAAAATTAAAATCAATTAGTTGCTTATATGGGAAGAAGAAACATTGTGTTTGTGCTGGATGTAGCAACACATCAGGCCAGTTTAGACAACGATGCATAAATTTTTTTCTTTTTTTTTTTTTTATACATATTTGTTTTTAATTATAAAGAGTAAATTAATCAGACAATTATTAGAAATGGATTTAGAAACATTCTTATAAAATTGAATAAATTAAGAAACAACCGAGAGTTGTAACATAAACCGGAGCAAAGTCGAAGTGATGCTCGGTATGTTGCTCAGCTTTCATGCAAGTCGTATAAGCAGTTGATTAATAATGAAAAGAGATTGTTCAGTTCCCTTAATAAATATTTAATACAATCCGGGCTTAAGTAGCAGTATTTGTTAAGCTTTATAACATTCAACATACGCGGTCTTTTGATAAAAATATTTTAAATATTAATTCTAATCTTTTTTTACGAATTTTATTGAAAAAAAATCTTCAGGAGGATCAATCTTATCAAATAGTGGACTTGGGAGAAAATAGTTTGACTTCATCGACAGCAGCAAACAATTTCGATACAAATCTACCAGAGGATCCATTCTTTTTACCGCCATCTTCAAATAGACCGTCACAGTTTGTCGCACCACCTAAAAGACAAAGGAGTCCGGGTATATTTGAAAGAGAATTTCCTTTAAACTATGGCCTTATTATACAAGCTGATGACATCAATGAGCCGCCATTGCCAGTAAATAAATCGAAAATCACTTTACATGAAAAACCACTACCACCACATCAGCATTTTATACAACGTAACGTTAACTCGATACCTTCAAATGATTTACAACGCAGTCATCAATCTTTGAGAGGTTCCCGAATATCCTTTGAAAAGAAAGTTGAGGATGAAAGCAGTGACGAAGACACTTTTGAAAAACGTCGCCTAGGCTATCAAAAACAAAAGGCTCTCAGCGTAGATCAAAAAGGCATATTGAGGGTCAGTTCAACAACGCTTTAACCGCTGTAGAAAGTAACAATAATGTTAATTTCTATATCCCCTCTTTCCAGGATCTTAAAACTATCCTAGCTAATGATAATCGTCGCCAATATCAGGCCAAAAAGCATGTATCACTGGACGTTAAAGGCACCGGTTACTTACGTGATTTATTAAAGGATTCCTCATCTGAAGAGGAGTTTCATAAAACACGCTGCGAATTTCAAGGACGTAAACATCAAAGCTTAGATTCGCGGGTAACATTTAATTTGGAAAAGGTTCTACAAGGCTCCAGTACCGATACCGACGATGAAGTAGATGATGCGGAGCATAAACGCTTATTACATCGACCTAAAGACATAACTAAACCGGTTATAATCGATTTAAAAAATCTAGTGCCAACTGACGAAAGTGAAGAGGACTATTCAGTGAAACGGCAAAATTTCCAGCAGCAACGATCCATTAGTAACGACTCAAGGAAAAGGTAAAGCAAATGAAAAGATGTAAAACCAAAAGGGGAAAGCAAACTGAATTAATTGATTAAATTACTTTGAACAGTTACCGTTACGAAATGGATGAAGCGGGTCATATGAAAGGTGAAAATCTACGCAATACTGTGCCGTTTGTACGACAAATAACAGAAGATGGTAAACCGAAATTAGAAGTTTATCGTCCCACCACAAATCCTATATTCATATGGACTCAGGTAAGCTTACGTCAATAAATGATTTAAACACTATAGTGGGACATGGGCCACCATCACGCCGCTTTAGATCACTATGCTTAGTACAGTTGCTCAAACAACGACTTCTTAAAGTAAAGTTTTGTGTGGGAAGGGATCGAAAAAATGGTTCAACCCAAAACGTTATAAATAGCTTTCGTTCATGGCACGAAATATATCGGTTGACGAATTTCATCAAAATATCTTCAAAATTACGACCTATAAGTCGAACTACAAGAAAAAAGACGGACAGACAAGCTTAGATCGAATGACCTTCTGGATCGATCAGTATAATAAAAAGTCAATCTCAAGTCCTTCTGGCTGTTGCATACATCCGCACAAACTTAATATATCCTTACACCACAGCTGGTGTAGCGTACACAAATTGTTAGGAAAATGAGAAATGAATGAAATTAAATGATAATAATTTAAATTCCTGGTTTTTTGCTTAAATTATTAACAAAAAAAAAAATGTTTGCTGATCAAGAATCAATTAATTGATTAAACAGCGGACGTCAAAAAGCGCGCGATCATTACAAAGAAAAAGTGAATGAGAAGGTTTCCAAGCGATTGTCGACATCATTATGCAGATGTAATTTGAACTTTTAACTTTTACTATCAGTTAAAAGTTTCTTAGATAGAGTAAATCCTTCAAGTTTTCTTAGTTAAGAGAAGCTTAGCATAAAACCGTTGAAAAGTACTTTATTCTGCACAGCATTTTAATCATAAAATCCAAAAAAAAAAATATTCTCTATTAAGGGCGTTCATAATATTTTCTGCAAACTCATAAAATGATAACCTTAGCTTGTCGGTTTACATGCATTACGGGGGGGAGTGTTAAATTTCTCAGATATATAAAATTTCTTCAAATTTCTTGATCACTTTGAATAAGGGACTTTATTTACCCATGCTTGTTCGGCAGAAGATCCGCTTTTCTGGCTATTGAACGCAGGATTTCTGATTTTATGCACTATTAGTATTAATGCTTTCGCTATAGTATGGCATGATTTTGGCACTTCAATTAGCTAAAAGCTTAGGGGCGTCGTCAAGAGGGCTATGGCTGATGCATTGCACACTCCCATTGCCATTGGTGATCAGGAGATTAAGCAGGCGCTGACGTGTGAACTTTTCAGGCATTGGCCATACTTGCCATTCTGTCAGTCAGACATGCGGTAGGGACGCAACTCCACACCCGGAGCAGAATTACTCTTTTCACGATTAGGGTTTAAACTCCTCCCAGGTAAAAACCTTATTGCAGGTCAGGATATCCTTGACTTTCTATTTTATACAACGCAACCCCTTACACAAGTACTCTTCTCACTACCAGATTTTCGACTTCGGTCAAATGGCATTTTTCGTTCATTCAAAACTCGCATATCAAAAATTATAGCATAATTCTCTGCTTTATATGCCTAAAAAGTCACTCGCAAATTCAAACAAAGCTAACTTATTTCCGATCAATTTTTATAAGCTTTACACAATCCCATTGATATCGTTTCGTGCCTGTCAGGCATTTGCTTAGTTAACCTAATTACTTAAGTAAAATGAAGTGATTACGATTTTTAATCAATTAATTTGTTTAGGATTGGGCCGTAGTATCAGTAAAATTGAAGTCTCATCTCACGTTATAGTGCAAGTCACTCTCTTACTTTCAATACTGATAACGGCATGACGAAAGGCGCATGTGTGATGCCCAACATTATGGATCGTGAACGCATCTTTTAAAAATTATAATGAAAAGAAAACAAAACCTGGTGAACCCAAAATTTGAATTCCTATCACGGTGAAATAATTATTTATCTGATCAGGAACCGCTTTATCATCATTCAGTTACGTTTTTGTTTTTTTGGTGGTTTTTTAGTTTGCAAGTAAATAATTCATACTTTCGACTTGGATTTTTTCTTTCTTTCTAAAAGCTATACTTGACAATTCGTTCAGTTACCTTCTGATAAGAAAAACAACGATTAACTAAATCTGCATTTTACTGTTACCGTATGCACCGTTCATTTCAATACTTAGTTATACTCAGGAAGTCGTGGCATTAATTTGAATTTTCTTCGCTTTGTGTTCGAAAAAAGCAAACTTTATAGTGTAAGAAAGCTAAGCTAAGCTTTCCTTCTATTGCAATTGATTGCAATTATTTCCCGCTAAAGTTGAAAGTGAAAATTTCCAAATGTTTGTAAAAACAGGAAAAGTGCAAATTTTTATGCGAGCGGACACTCATGTGTGCTTTCATGTACCAGCGGATGAGCCTAAAGCTAAATGTACCTTTACGCAGGTCTTTAAAACTCTATATATATACATACTTTCTTTCCTTTAATTCATAATTTTGTGTTGCTGAATCTTTGCAGGTCTTAGCAGCTTTTAGCGTATCATTAGGATCATTAGTAGTAGGTTTCTCATCGGCTTACACCTCGCCCGCCTTGGTGTCCATGACAGATCGTAATGTTACCTCGTTTCTTGTAACAGAGCAATCAGTAAGTTAAACTTTTGACTGCAAATTGCGGCGCAAGCGATTCGTAAAATGAAAATCAATTGTTGTGGTTACGTTAAAACAGCCATATATGAAACAAAATTTTAGCTACTTTGGTAATAGTAACTAATATTCTATACGTCATATAAAAAATAAGCTAAGACATATAAAAAGATAATCTTTATATAAAAAACAAATTAAAAGATTTTCGTGGGACGCGGCCCACCCTGAAATGCCCTACAACCCTTTGCTTACTACACTTTTTCAAAGAGTAGTCCGATCCGAATAATTTCCTATAGTCTTCGTCTTCGGGCCAAAACGTGACGATGTACCAAACTTCATCAAAATATGTCGAGAATTGGGAACAGTACGTTGACCACAAAAAACAAAACAAGACAGACAGTCGGACACACATATTTCGATCAATATAGACGGCGATTCTGAGCCGGTCGGCATAATAAAAAGTTGACGTCCCTCAAGTCCTTCTGGGTATTATCTACATTAATTTAATGTATCCTTGTACGGCAAGTTGTGTAGGATATAATGAAATAAAGTAAATAACTAAAAACAAAATCCATACATCACTACGGTTTTCAACGCCCAACTTTAAAAGAAAGAATTTATGTCATCCGGCATAGTATGATGTCTCGGTTAAAGATTGTTTAGCGTAATCATAACTTGAAACATAAATACATAATCGAAAGATGAAACTCGCTCCGTGAACGCAGTTGAGGAACGTAAAATTATTATGGTTTTTAAATTAATTTGATTTTTAGGGCTCTTGGGTCGGTGGTATAATGCCTTTGGCTGGTTTGGCTGGCGGCATAGCAGGCGGTCCTTTAATCGAGTATTTGGGAAGGCGCAATACTATTCTAGCTACAGCTGTACCTTTTATAATATCTTGGCTTTTAATAGCTTGCGCTGTTAATATAGTAATGGTGTTAACTGGACGCGCTTTAGCTGGCTTTTGTGTTGGCATCGCTTCTTTGGCTTTGCCAGTGTACTTGGGCGAAACGATACAGCCGGAAGTACGTGGAACTTTAGGTTTATTACCTACTGCTTTCGGCAATGTTGGTATACTATTATGTTTTACGGCCGGCACTTATATGAATTGGTCAATGCTGGCTTTCTTGGGAGCCGTTTTGCCAGTACCATTTCTAATACTTATGTTTTTAATTCCGGAAACTCCGCGTTGGTATGTCTCACGTAAAATGGAAGAAAACGCTCGCAACGCTTTAGTATGGTTGCGAGGCAAAGAAGCCGACGTTGACCCAGAACTTAAAGGTCTTGTACGCACTCAAGCTGATGATGATCGCCAAGCAACCACAAATCAAATTTCTGAGCTATTTAAGCGTAACAATCTCAAACCATTATCTATTTCTTTGGGTTTGATGTTTTTCCAACAGTTCAGCGGTATAAATGCCGTTATTTTCTATACTGTTTCGATTTTTAAAGATGCCGGCTCCACAATTGATAATAACTTATGCACGATTATAGTGGGGTTAGTTAATTTTATAGCAACATTTATGGCCACCGTGTTAATTGATAGATTGGGTAGAAAGGTAAGTTTGTCTTAAGACCAAAAATATAACTTTTTCTTCAAACAATCCTTACTTTGCAGGTCCTTTTGTATATTTCGGATGTGGCCATGATAATGACATTATTTACATTGGGCGGCTTTTTCTACTGCAAGGAGAGCGGAATGAATATCACCCAAATAGGATGGTTGCCTTTAGCCAGTTTTGTTGTTTATGTAGTAGGATTCTCTTTGGGTTTTGGACCAATCCCATGGTTAATGATGGGCGAAATTTTACCCGCCAAAATAAGAGGAACAGCTGCCTCGGTGGCTACAGCCTTTAATTGGACTTGTACATTCATTGTAACCAAAACTTATCAGGACATGATAGGTCAGTGCAGCTGATAAAGGGCTTACAAGCTCAGCTTTCATTTCATTATTATGATTTTCTTAGATTCCATTGGCGCTCACGGAGCTTTCTGGTTATTTGGCGTTGTTTGCTTCATTGGTTTGTTCTTTGTGATTTTCTACGTACCTGAAACCCAGGGCAAATCTCTGGAAGATATTGAACGTAAAATGATGGGTCGTGTACGTCGTATGTCGTCGTTAGCCAATATCAAACCGTTATCCTTTAACATGTAATAAATTTTAATGATAATTTATTATTATTATTATGCCACTTTCTCACTTGAAGAACATCTTTCATCATTAACTTTACCTGTTGCATCCTCATCTCTACTTCGGATTTATTGTAAAGCCAAATATTAGTGCTACTAATCTTTAATCAGATTATAAGTTAAAAAATTATACCATTTGCTTCTTTTCTCTCTCTCTCTCTCTCTCTCTCGTTTTTCATCCTTTACAGTACTTAGTTGTTTTTATAATAATAATTTATTCATAATAAACAACGTGATTGTTGTTATTATAATATTTAAGAAAAAAAAAATATATATATATAGAAAGAAAGTTTTGAATATCGCAGTAGTTTTTAATAAAAATTATAATGCAAAAAATTCAAAACCAAAGCAAAAAAGATAATTTTTTAAAGAACGCAAAAAACATCAAGTCATGAAATTAATTTCTTTTTAGCCAAAGTTTTGTTATCGTAACTTCTGAGCGTTTCGAAACGGCGACGTAAATTTCTTAACCCATTGAAAGCTCCAAATCACTTTTTCTCTTTAGTTATTATTTATATTGATCAATATTTTGAGTTATTTACTTCTTAAAAATATAAAGCAGATAGTAATTCTTATCAGTGTCGAAGAAAAACACTTTTATTTACATGTAAATCTTAATATTTACAAGTAAATAAAATCAGCTTTCGTCATATATTATCTCCAACCAAGTAGAGGAAGACAGCAATTGTCGATCACACACTAAGCTGGTGGCTAAAAGGAGAGGAGCCATTAAAAAAGTTTCAAGTCGTGCAATAATTTAATTAAACTTGCATACTCAACTCTGTAAGAGTATATTAATTTTTTAACTCCATTCGTAGCAATTTTTAACGAGCTTTGCGTTACAGAAAGGTAACTTAAGCATTGACATACTTCAATTCCAACGATCGAGGGAAATGTGTTATTTTCGCTCTTCCCGTGACCTCTTCTTGGGAAGCTCAAAACAGAAAGTTGACATTTATTATACACATATCCTGAGCTGATGGCTCGAAATCCAGAAAATTTGGCCAAGAAAGTTTTCTTAAGGTCCTATAAAACCTTAGAGCAAATCACGAAAAGAAGAAGAGGAAGAATAAGTTGCAATAATTGCAACAGTATTTCAACTCGCCTATATGAAATTTATATGCTCTTTCATTTCATTCTGTATTTAGTTACACATTACAATTGTTACAGTTAAATTCTAGACAGACCGCCTTAGCGGATAACGGCGTATGCTGCATTGATGAATTCGATAAAATAGATCCTCACGACTAG
Source organism: Glossina morsitans morsitans (assembly GCA_001077435.1). NCBI lineage: Eukaryota > Metazoa > Arthropoda > Insecta > Diptera > Glossinidae > Glossina > Glossina morsitans. The sequence goes on along the minus strand of CCAG010004427.1, from coordinate 3,457 downwards.
GTAGCCACTCGAGAAGCTATGGAATAGGTAAAGCGGAGGTGTGGGCAACACTAAATGCATGTACTGCTTCTTCCAATTAATGGACGTTATGATCGTCCGAAAACTTATAACAAAACATAGAACTTTTAGCCAAGTTTTTTGAGTGTTTCTTTTATATTTGGTGCTGACTCGTTGAGCGGTCGAAGTTCCCAATCTGACAAGAAACGATTTAAAAAATGTCTTCTACTCAACATAAGTTTTGTATCGACCTCGATACACTTTTTCCAACGATGTTCAACGACTTCGACTCAGTTTTTAGTAACCACCTCAAACTAGTCGTCAACCGCATACTTCATTATTGGGAATAGATTTATCGTGCAAGATAAATTTAGTGAGCAAGAGGCAGTGGACGTCGAATTTACCATGCACATACCGATCAAGAATTTGATGGTGGCTCGGGTGCATCTTTCGATGATTTTTGATTACGACAATGATGGGAAATTTACTCTGCAGCTTATAAAACTTTTGAAATTCCGCAAAACCTATAATTGAATAGCTTTTAGAACGACGTACTTTAGAGCAAAGGAGAAGTAACATTCGGCTTGAACAGAAATTTACTTATTTTACCAGCAAAAATACAGTTAATTTTATGTTCTTTTTTGCCGGCTGCACTAATAACTAACATCAATTGCTGATTGTTTTTAACTCTTTGATCCATTAACGATGCAAAAATTTCTTCGTAAGATAATTATTGTGTTCTTACTTGCGTCAATTTTTAATCTTTTAAAAAGTACTTATTTGCTTGCTTTGGTTAACACTAGTAGACACTTTAGTATGTACATGACCTGCGGCTAATTTCAAATAGGTTTTTGTTGTACTTAGGAAATTATTGAGGAAGCTATTTTCGTTTTTTTTTTTGGATTAGGCCTGTTAGTTGTAGAACCAATACATCCAGTAGAGTGAGGAGTTTTTCAGATTTGTTCAGCGCTTGTGAAAAAAAACAAAGCCACCTTGGTTTAATGACACATAGTTCCCGATTCACCATTTCTAATAAGCGCGATCTGATTAAAAGTCACTGTACCATAGACATAAGAATAAAACGAAAAGAAGCATACTGGCAATTAGAAGCAGAGTTGAAAATGGTTTCAATACATAACCGTTAATCAAATGAAAGTAAGAAAATGTAGAAATTTCCAACAAATTTCTTCAGAAATATCCTTTGAAAAGAGGAAAATGGATTCTATTGGAAAAGTTATTAGAATACGGAATGTTTGTTTAACACTATTTCTTCTATCGTCTGTTGATTTTTAAAATCGTGACCGTTTTCGAAGGCTTCAAAATACAATAAATGCATGCACACTTCTCCTCTACTATGAAAAGTTTTAATGAAAACACAAACCAGCTCTTTCATTTATCACATAGCTACGTACAATATAAGTTGCAGAAACAGAAGAAAAACATTTTAATGTTATTCTTACCCATAACTTGTACACGGCAGATAGCACAAATATCACATTCAACGTCCCAGCTCCACATGCAAACAGCATTCCATTTTTTCAGGGTAAACATTTTTTCCGGCTTTGAGCCGTCGTTATCCAATGAATTCTCATTCTCATTTTGATCATCCATCACGATTTTGTTCTCAAATAGGAAAACACTCTTTTAATTTCTTAGAACAGCTTTCGATTGCTCGCAAATTTTTTTAACAGATCTTCTCCTTTTTGCTTCTAATAATGCAAAAATAAACAAAATTTATAAAATGCTTGCACGCACAACACAGCTTCAACATAAACACTTATTAGAAGAACGCAGCAATAACAACAATAGGGATGCCAATTTTTGAAAAATAAGTACTGCAATGTAAAATTATTATTAAATTCTTAACTTTAAATGTTGGTAACACTGTAAAATCAGTTACTTCAAGCGCAAAGAAATTTACAGTTATAATGTAAAAGAAATCTGTTAGGAAATAAATAAAAGCGGTGTAGGGAGTCACGGCCGAATATTAAATACCCGACACCATCCGACAATTACTCATTTAATGAATTTCACATTAAGATGTTATATGGCAATTGGTTAAACAAGTGGTCTTTTCAGTCAGAGTACCGAATTTCACCAAAAAATATCTTAAAAATTACGACCTGCAAGTTGAACACAATTAAACAAAATCGCTTAAATCGCTTTCTGAATCGATTAGTTTAATAAAAGTCCTTCTGCGTGTTGCGTACGTCGATATAAATTTAATGTACTCTTGCATCCCAAGTGATGTAGGGTATAACAAAGCGACCAAAGCGAAGTGATTGGTTTAAAAATGTTGAATGTAAAATACACATGTTAAATCAAACAGCAAACTAAGTAAAATATTTAATTTATACATTTTTAGCATTTATAGTTTTGCTTTTTTTCATTTGAAGTAAATTGCTTATGTCGCATACAACTAAATAGCGAAATTCAACATAGAAACCATATAAAACCTTATTAAACAGTCTTAAACAGTCTCTAAGGTATCCAACATAAATTCTACTTAACAATTCAAATGCGTACTTAATCTTTGACCTCTTGAAAGCCTAATAGTTTTCTTAATAACATTTATACCAAATTTTTGTATTCCGCCCATATATATAATATTCGCAATGATATGCAAGATTCGAAGAGCTTACTTTGCACTAGGTCAATCATTGTTTTAAGTCTTAAAGCTTGCCAAGAACTACAATTGCTTCGTATATTTCCCACAAGGCTCGTGTCATAACGTAGCAAATTGCGCAACTCGCGGCGGTAGAAAAAGAATATGTACGTCGAAGCCCTGAACGTACAAGCAGAAGATTGTACCAGTGCCACATTTCTTTAATGAGCCATAAATATACTGTCATTGCACTTGGTTGTTAATAGATTCCCAGCGACCAAATTTTTTTATGAAATACTTTGCAATAACAACAAAAGTACTTTAAAGCAGACGCAAGAATTATACAATGACCGTCTTACTCGACCTTAAGGAAGAACATAAAAAAACAGTTGAACTAGCTACGCAATATTCAGAACGTATGCTTATTGAATATCAAAAATTCTCCAAATTGCGCGAAAGTATGCTCGAGTTGCATGAAAGTTAAGAGGCCAAACTGAAAAAGTCCGCGGGTACGCTACAGGATACTGTCGAAGGCCTAGAACTGGATTACAAGAAACAATTGGACGAAAGAAAAGGACTGATACGAGATTTGATGAAAGAAATGGAAGACAAGAAAGTTGAATTCATTGCTTACTGTCGCCAGGTGGAAGTAGAAAACGATCGTAACATGGCTGAAACTCAAATAGAGTATGAAAAGTGTTTAACCACCGAACGCAACGAAACACAATTGTGGCGGGGTCGTGCCGGCGTATTACAAAAAAAATATGACACTTTGACGAAGGAAGTAGACAATTTATTGGTGGAGGTCGAAGTCCTCAAAGAAGAACAAATAAAATCTCAAAAGAATATAGCAAA
>CCAG010004424.1:0-41093 GCA_001077435.1 Glossina morsitans morsitans | reverse complement strand
TTCTATATAGAATTTCATAAGGACGCCACTATCATACCTTGTTGCCCTATAAAGACTTACTTTTCCTGAGACTCCTTCTATGAAAGGGATTGCGTAACGTAGTGCACCGTAAATATACGTTTACTACGCTTCTTCATTGGTTATCACACTAGGCACATCGGACAGGAATGATGTAGAATTTTTTTACGGAATTAACATTTCAAACTTTGCCGTATTTTTACAAAACAAACAATTTATCCCTTTTTTAGGGCTTTAAATGTTTGCATGCGCGGCTGTAAGCAAGACCGTATCGCTAGCATTTGTTTGAATGAACGTTAATGAAGCGCAAGATTAATAAAGCAAAAAATTTCGTTGAAAAATGACTTTTTGAAGCAAAATACAATCGGAAAAAAAGTTCTTTCATTTTTTTTCTAATAAATGCATTTGTAAATGAATAGTGCGTATAAAAGATAAACCATATGATTTTGTTTATGTTTTCATAAATACACCGCTGTTTTGCTTGTCAAAAACAAGGTACACAGGAATTTTAAAGGTTTGCCAAAAATTTGCGTTCACGCTCAAGTAAACGTAGTCTACATGTTCAACCACAATCAATTTTATTTTGACAATTTCCGACCAGACGAACACGGTCTTTTCAATCTATTTTTTCTAAATGCTCGTTCACGGCATGTGTGCTTGTATTCGTATGCTAAAAACTTGGAATCATGTGCAGAATTGAATAATTTCTACTACAAATTTTGTGTAGAGTACGATAAAAATAACGCTACTATTTGTCAGTTTATTTCTATTTTTTATTTACATGGATTTGTAAATGAAGACAATTGTTGACGATTTCCCACTTTTTCAGATAAAAATACTTCCATTCACACTTTGCAAAAGCAATTTCTCCGTTAGTAGAATTGTTTTTTTTTTCGCTTTTTTAAAAACGTGAATTAGGCTTGGTGACAGTAAGACCAATATATCCAATAGAGATAAGCAAAATTTTATGACAGTTGATTTTTGTAAGGGAAGCGCTTTCAAGCACTGATCATCATATATCAAATGTCTAAATAACATTTAATCGTTCGTGATTATATATAGTTGAATATATAACGTACGATACAAATGCATTCAAATGCTTAATCTATTATGACCGAAGGCATTTTCTTCTTCTTCCTCTTCGTTTTTTTTGAAAAGATTTGGTGAAGTTGTGAAACGTAAAAGAAAATTCTACAATATTCACCGAATACATGATATAGACGTCGTTAGAAATGAAAAAATCTAAACCAGCTCTTTATGATCCGGTAATCATAAGCAGAGTTAAGAAGTATTTACAAGAAAATGTTGATAAAACATATCTAGATATAGGAGTGATGACCAAGCATTTGCAGGAACGTTATGTCGAATATTCACGGCGTAATGTTGACCCATTTCGGGCCCTAGTAGAGCAAGCTTATCACGTGGTGTCTCAAAGCTACGGTTGGGATCAACAATCAAGTGGCGATGAATCGGATGTTTCTAGCTTAGAAGTAATGGATTATGCGAATCCAACAAATAATATTATGAGTAACATGATGAACAGTCTGTACCATAAAACAAAAAATAATAGGACAGGTACGAAACCAACAACTGGTGAAGCAATCGATATAAGCAGTGACGAAAGTTGCGATGAACATCAAACAAACTCCAATGGAAAAGCATTAAATCCTGCCACAACGGTTCTTATTAAAAACAATACTATTACCATCTCCAAAATAACGTCGAATACTGATCAATCAGCAGCTAAAGGTAGTTCTTCAACCGCTGCTACCACAGATACTCCAAATTCATTGTCTTCTATTACGACACAGTCACCTACAATGGGTACGCGTAAACGTCATGAAATGTCTTTGGGTAGAATAGGTGGGCAACCAGTAAAGAAACATAAGAATGACGATTTAGCGTCACATTCACTACAACAATTGCAGCAATGTCAACAACAAGCGCGACAATATCCCGGAAATACCCCACAAAAAGAACAAAATAATGGATCCAGTGTTGATCTTTATATTAAACCATTAGGTTCTCAACGCTCGCGTAAATTCAAGAAAGAAGTTCAGCTGTGTAAATCGCGGGAAACATTCCAAGATATTGGTGGCATGGAAAAGACTTTAAAAGAATTATGCGAATTATTGATGCACATTAAATCACCTGATATATACTCTGTGTTGGGTCTTATGCCGCCAAGAGGCATTTTACTACATGGACCTTCAGGATGTGGAAAGACTCTACTAGCTCATGCTACAGCAGGACAACTGAATTTGGCTTTGATTGAAATACCCGCCACCGAATTAGTAGCCGGCATATCTGGGGAATCTGAAGAACGTATACGTGACGTATTCGAACAGGCCATTAGTTGCGCGCCTTGTGTTTTGTTTATCGATGAAATTGATGCCATATCGTCGAATCGTGCTTTGGCAACAAAGGATATGGAGCGACGTATGGTTTCACAACTTATTAGCAGCCTGGACGCTTTAAAGCTAAGTGAAGGTGGTCAATCTGTTTTAGTCATAGGTGCCACCACACGTCCCGACATACTTGAACCAGCTTTACGGCGTGTTGGACGTTTTGATCACGAAATTGCTATCGGCATACCCACTCGAAAGGATCGCGAAGATATTCTAACGATTATATGCGATGGTTTGTCTGTGGAGCCTAAGTGCGATTTTGATAAAATCGCAGAACTGACACCAGGCTACGTCGGTGCCGACTTATTGGCAGTAGTGTCACGTGCAGCCACAATAGCAGTTAAAAGGAAATGCTCTGAACAGATGCGTTCGTTTCAATTAAAAAATCAAAGCAATATAACTATCGTTGATTTAGATGATGACAATGAAGAAGAAAAAAATAGCGAAAAGAAAACTGTGACTACTGATGACGAAATTAACACCAATAAGTACAATAATAAAACTGAGACTACCGTAGAGCAAATGGAAGTTGATAACGGTGAAACGGAAACAAAGAAGCAATCATCGGAAGGAGAAAAGTGTTCTGAGGGCGAACAGGAGGAGATCAATAAAAGTTCACAGGCTGAAACGCCGCCCGATATAACAGATAAAGAGAAACCAACCGAAAGTTCTGAAAGCATTAGTGAATGTTCCGAAGAAAAGAAAGAAAGAAAGAGTTCAAATGGAGTTTCGAAAGAGATAATAGCCAAAATGAAATTACAGGAACCGTCGCTGTTTGAATTGTTGATTTTGTTGGATAATCCTCCCGGGGATATTACTTTTCTATCAGAGTTTTGCATAACGTTAGAAGATTTTCGTAAGGCTGTTAAAGTTGTGCAGCCTCTTGCCAAACGTGAAGGTTTTATCACAGTACCAGACGTAAGCTGGGATGATATAGGTTCACTGCAAGAAATACGAGAAGAATTGAAACTTGCCGTTTTAGCACCGGTAAAATACCCTGAGAAACTGGCCTGTTTGGGCTTAACAGCCCCGTCTGGTATACTCTTATGCGGTCCACCAGGTTGCGGCAAAACTTTGATGGCCAAGGCTATAGCCAATGAAGCAGGCATTAATTTCATATCAGTTAAAGGACCGGAACTGATGAATATGTATGTGGGTGAAAGCGAGCGCGCTGTAAGGGCTTGCTTCCAACGTGCTCGTAATTCAGCGCCTTGTGTTATATTTTTTGACGAATTTGATTCACTGTGTCCTAAACGTTCCGATAATAACGAGACTGGTTCCGGTACGCGAGTCGTCAATCAATTATTAACTGAAATGGATGGCATGGAAGAACGAGGGGGTGTTTATATTTTAGCCGCCACTAATCGCCCCGATATTATAGATCCTGCTATATTGAGACCCGGCCGTTTAGATACAATACTTTATGTGGGCTTGCCCGAACATTCAGATCGCGTAGATATACTAAAAGCGACCACTAAGAATGGCTCGCGGCCGTCGGTGGCAGACGACGTTGATTTTGAGGAACTGGCGGCCTCTACCGATGGTTACACTGGTGCTGATTTATCTGGGCTAGTGCGGCAGGCATCTATGTTGGCTTTGAAGGAGACTTTAAACAACAGCGATTCGAAAACCGAGGATTTATGCGTTCGAAAATTACATTTTCAAAAGGCTATTGAAATGCTACGACCGTCTGTTAGTGCTCAGGATCGTAAGGCATACGAAAAATTACGTTTAAAATATGCTGCACCTCGTTTGCCCCTAATAAATGATATTGTCACATCGTAAATATGGTTTTATTGTAGTTTTTCTCTTTTTTTTAGCTTAATCTACAAGACTTTTTGCACATCATCTGCTTTTGGTAATATTGTAAGCTTTACGTAGCAAGAATAATCTCACCATGAAAACTATCCTAAACTCTAAAGATTACACACGTCATTCTTAATTTGCATTGCTTTCAATTAGAAATTTGATTTAATTATCAGTTGTATTAATTTCGCATTCACAAAGGCTTGGATGTGCAACAATTGCAATTCCCTTAGTTTTTCTTCAATAGAAAATAATATATATTTTTTTTTTACTACAGATTCAGTCAAAAAATGGTTAATATTATTGTGCGTTCATTACTTTTATCTTTAATTATTCTTTTAAATAGAGAACACATAAGGTAGGCAGGCATTCATTATTTCTGTCTTTGTAAGCAAATATGTATGGATTTTATATATTAAAGTAAACATGATTGATTCTTCGGGGAGTCAGCAAATCTACAAAAGATGATTTATTGAGTTGAGTAAAAAGAAAGCATTTTAGAGTTTTGAGATGTCTGTACAGATATTTGCATAGAGCCCCAGGAATACATTCTGCATCGTGCTTTGCAGCAGTCATGCAATACTTTTAATAAATTGAGCATTGTTTACATAAATTGATGATAATTTGATTAGATGGATTTTGCTTACATAAGCATTTATAATGCGGAAAGTTTCTTTGAAAATTGTTTTTTTTTTTTTTGAGGAAAACAAATTTGTAATTACTTTTCATAAATTCACAATAATTAATTTGATTATGTTTTTGGGTAAACAAAGTAATATTTAATTGAATCGTATCATTTTTAAATCATTTGACGTTCGAAATGTAAATCAGATGAAATAAACGTCACTGTTAAGGCAAAAGCGTCCAGCAAAATTAAACGTTTCCTGGCCACTTATTTACAATGCTGCAGCAAAACAATGCAAGCCATATGTTGAACTATACCTGAACAAGTACTACTAACTCATATTCTGGCAGTTGGGTGCAGAATGAATCAACAATTTATTTATTTACACACACATGAAACTCAACTAAAATAAATCAATAGAAGAATTCAATTGACTCTTACGAGTAAATCTTATACTAATTATTATTAAAAAGTAGTATAAAGCATATAAGGAGAAGTATAGAAAAAAAATAAAAAAAACAATAATTCATACATAAATAAATAAGAAAGAAATAAAACGTGTACACAATTAGCCCAGAGCACATTCACAACCAATACCGATCCAAGTTGCAAGTGAACATCTAAGTCATTGCAAACATGCAAAAGCTTGGCACCCGTTCTTGTGTTGATAGACTGCAAAGAGTCCGATATTGAGATTAAGTGATAGACCTCGCGTAGGTTTCTGCAAACAACTCTGAACGCCTTAAACAGCTCATAACTGTTTGTACATTAACTAAGCCTAATGGAAATAAAGCGCTTAGAGAAGCGATTAGGAACATTAAAGTTGAAATGGGCGAGTCGATAGTACCATTTATTAAGGAAGGAAACACCAAGAAGAAATCTACGTTTCTCAAGTAACGGTAAGGACAACAGAAGTAATCTATTTTCATAAGGAGGCAGAGAGAGAAGAGCGTCCCATCCCAAATACCTAAGGGCAAACGGCAAGAATTGCTTTTGCACGGATTTCAATTGAATTGAATCTACAAAACATCTTGAAAAAGAAAGCTTCTTGCATTTTTTTAGATTTAATTTCATAAAATTGAACGAACACGAATATCATCAAAGTGTTTACGTCAATTTGAAGCTGATACGATTGCGATTCCTAGGGGAAGCAAGAGAACGGTTTAAAATCGTCAGCGTACGTTAAGACATGGGTGGCTTTAATCACCGAGATGGGATCATCTCGTTAATTAGTCTCGTACTCTTTCTATAAATTGATTTGACTTTTGCAAAGTTTAATATTTGTATACCCATCAGCGAAATGCGAAGGTATATTCATATTGTCAAAATGTTTGCAATGAGCAGGAAGAAGCCTTAGATGCCCTCAAAGTATATACATTTGCGATCAGCGTCAAGTTCTGAATCGATTTAAGCATTACCGTCTGTCCGCCTGTCCGTCTATCTGGTTGTCCGTCTGGGTAATGTTTGTTGTATACACCGAAAACATGAAGCTATTGACTTCAAATTTACGGAAACATGGGAAGTTTCTGCACGTAGGTTGGCACTGAAAATGGGCCAAATCGGTCGAAGGACCAAAAGGAATAAAAAATTGCTTTTTTGCTCATTAGTGATAAATTTGCTCACAGCAGGTAAATCTACATAAATTTAAAAGTGCATACTACGGGCAGTGTCCATTTTTTCCCGAAACTTTTGTATCGCGTGGAAGCACGTTTCAAAAACCCCCCATGTTTGTCTATCTGTCTGCACAACTGCGTAGTAACCGTAATAAACGCTCTCCTGTTCGCAAAAATGAAGATATCGCCTAAAAATTTGCAAAAGAGGTTGAAAATTACCCAACTTTTCAAAGGTCACTCCTATCACGTCAATACGTCTTTGCAACAAAAACCGTGGACACATTTGCTTTCCATATTTTTTGCTTGTTACTCATAAAGTACAACAAATGCACAACACACAAAATTCTACTTTTATTCTGAAAATAGGAAAAACCAGCCGCGTCCATCCATTCTTACAGAGTATGAAAATTCAGTTCTTTTTGCTTTTTTTAGTCTTTCTTAGGATAACCGTGATGGGTATAAAAGATTCAGTTATGACCGAATATAATTTTCTTATTCCTTTTGTTTCTTACGTAATGAGGCATGTCGAGCTGTTATGTGTGGGCCCACATGGAAAATCTTTAGAAATATGCTAATTTTCTCTTACCTTATTATATATAAATATTATATTATTAAATATATATATATATATATAATATAATGTAATCATGATAATATATGTACTGCGAGGACGTTTCCGTCCCTTTCCGAGGCTGAGGTAGCTCAGCAGCCCAGGGGAGGAAAATAACGCAAGAAATTTTATTTTTTTTGTAGGGACTTGCTGTCGCTTTTATTATTATTCAACTTTACAACCAATCGTAGACTTCTACTTATGGCTTAAGAGCCAAAACTACCAACTCACTACTGGCTCGCTCGAGAGCCTAACTATGACTCACTGCTGGCTCGCTCGAGAGCCTAACTACGACTCACTTATCCTAAGCTATTCTTATGCTATCCTTATTCTATTCTTATTCTGTTCTCAATCTATTCCTATCCTACTTTAATCTATTCCTATTCTATACTTAAGCTATTCTTATTCTACTCCTATCCTACTTTAATCTATTCATATTCTATGCTTAAGCTATTCTTATTCTACTCCTATCCTACTTTAATCTATTCTTATCCTATCTTAATCTAGCACCTTTTTCCCTCCTCAGAGACGGAGAACCCGTGAGGCCAAAACGAAGGCCGACTTCGGGTCCTCACAGTGCATATTATATATAAAAATTATATAACAATCAAGAAGAACGTGCTCGAACTTAATTTCTCTCGGTATGTTTGTTATTTTTTATTATAGTTAAACAAACCATGAATCATATTCATGGAAATACTAAAATTGCTTAACGTTGTGTATTAAGTTGAGGATTACAACTTCGATGTAAACTCTGACGTTTGGATGGTAACAGTTTCGTTTTTTAGAGAAACTAGTTTTTGAAAAGAAGGAAGGGAAGAATGTTTATTAATTCCAACTATACAAGTACTATTTGGCTTACTTGCGCAGTTATCCGTTAAGATGATCGGTTCCTGGGTTTTCCCAATTAATTGTAAAGGAAGGCTGCCTAAACTTAAGCAAGTCAATAAAGAGTTTCCATTGCCAAATACTGTTAAGGCGAACGATGCGTTACCAAATTTTATGCCTTGGGAAGAGAAAAATTTATTAACAACATAATAAATAAGTATAAGAGTTTTGAACAGACGAAAAGATGTCATTTTAAATCTCGCTCTATTTTTGAACCGTGAATCTACAATTATCATCGTGACAACACTTGGTCGGTAAAAAGTTATAAAGGTTTTTAGATATGGATTTGCTGATTGGATATTGGAGATGCATGAACGGGTTCCAAATTATTCTAAGCAATGGTTTCATGTGTCGGAGCACACACATAGTTAAAATTGTCTCCTGTGGTGTCCTGAAAACTCTAAAGAAGTAATTGGGAAAAACATTTCAAAAATAATGGACGATCGGATGGTTTTGGGCAAGTGTTTTAATTGGATCTTATTGAACTTGGATTGGATTTTATCAAAGATGCTGCTGCTTCGATCGTTACAATGAATGTCAAACGGCCTTTTTTGGCCTTAAATTAATGTACGCGACACTGCTTGTGAAACTATAACTGTGTAGCATGAAAAGGTTTCCCTTGATTTAAAACGACACATCTTGCTGCTTCGTATACCTTTTACTGTAAACGTTTTAATTTCGGGCAATAAATGACTTTGTTTAAGCAACATTTGCGATCTGCCCTTTGGATCTACATAAAAACGAATACCCGCATAACCATAAAGAATTGATTGCAGAAAACCACCTATACCCGTTAGGAAATTCGATGAACCTTTAAAATAGAAAGATGTTTCGCTCCACACCTAAACAAAGAGAAAAGAGAATAAAATACGTGAGATTTTCTTCTCATATTCGTTCAAGTACATGTATTCACCTTAAATTCCGGTCTTATGTAATCCTCAAAACCTTTTACGAAATAATGATCAGCCTTTGTTTTAAAACCGACATCTAAAAAGTTTATGGCGAACATGGACCAAGTCATAGCTGGACCCGAAGCACGTGTTACATTCTCATAAAGTATTAAATCATTGTAGCGTGTTGTACTATGGAAGAAGTTTTAGTCAAAAGAATCAAAGAAATTCAAACTTTATTAACTTGACCATATCGAGTTGTAAAGGAAAACCCAAAAGTATAGCGTCCGCCTGTTTAATTGGCTCGCCCGTCTCATAGCCAGCATACTCAGGATGATAATCTTTTGATTTGTTATAAGGTAGAAACATTTTTTGAGCCACATTCAACCATGCTTTGCTTTGTTCAGTTTGATTCCAACATAAGGATGAGACAATACTATGGCAATAACATTAAGGCTTGTCAGCATGTAATGCTCCTGATGCTATTAACATGAAACTAACCTAGCGAACTCCAATGCTTTTTTAAACGCTACATTTGTATAGGCATTATCATTAACATGATTATGGTCTTCATCAGGCCCCATGACATCTATGAAAGATAGGGGAATGTCTTTTTTACGTAAGTCTAAAAAATATATTCAATTTTTTTTACACGGTTTTCTTTAATCCTTAAGGCAAAGACTGAGAACATCTATTACAACTACTTATTCATAGTCAAACAGAAGTAGAAATCTGAACACAATGCTTTTGCCGACAAAGAAATAATTACCACAGAGTTGGGTTGGTGTGGTTTTTCTTGGAGCTTGTCTTTCGTTTAAAAGGAAAGTAGGGGTGCATTGCTCTATAAAATATTTATCATAGCGACTATAGTAATGTAATAGTAATATATTCCTGATCACAAGAGGATTCTGGTTCGACATAATACTGTCCGTCATTCTGCCCGGCAATGTATCAATAGAAAATTAGGATTTAGTTCATTTATTTCCAGTTTGGGCTTAGCTATGGAAACGAGAGTGACCTAAACACGTAAATGCTTAGAACAAATTTGAAAAGGTTAAGGCTTCGTAACCTGCTACAAGTATTAGAAAGAGCACCTGAGTTTTTTGTAGATTTCCGCCTGCTGGACTTTACTTACTTTCAACATGATATAGATCGGTTGTAGTATTCCAAGTAACACGACTAATTAAAAATTCAGCAATTTCGCTGGCCAAGGTCCAACCAGTCCCACACAGCCAAGTCTCGTCGTGTGTGACTGCATAGAAATGCTGCAGAGCCAGAACTATGTCAGCTGATATGTGAATTTGTTGTTGAGCCACTTCAGGGCAGCATGGATTAGTTACTTCGACACCGGTAAAAGCACTTTCCCAAGGAAATCTATAATTTAAATGGAAATCTTAAAGCCAACGTTTCATATGTGCAAAATCCTTTTACCTCGCCCCTCGGTAACCGGTTGCCATAGCATTGTAATTGGCTGCCTTTAAACGGTCGGAGCGATATTTCAGTAATCCGCGTGACCAATCCGTATTGAAATGTGTAATTATGGGTAGCATCCAAATTTCAGTATCCCAAAAGCTGTGACCCTGATAGTCGGCATCCAATTGACCACGAGCTAAACCAGTAGGGCTTAAGCCATAATACGGATTATTACGCTGATTACTTGCAGGTGAAGGCAGCGAATTGGCCAAATAAAAAACACCAGCGTTTATTATTTGAGACTAAAAAAGAAAAATGGAAACTTAACTTAAGCAGAAAAACGGGGGAAACTGAAAACTCGATTTGTACCAAAACGAGACTTCCTTTAATTTCAATATGAAAATTTTCCCAAAAACGTTCCCATTCCTGAGCATGTTTATTAAGCAATTCTTGTGAGCTAAACCTTAAAACTGAAAATTACATAAGCGAATAAGTTCACTAAGAATCATTTTACTAATTGAAGAATCGAATAGACGATAAAAAACGATTACTTACAAAAATTCGCTTAACAATCGATCATTAAGAATTTATCTATATATTCTTACCATTTCGCATTTCTTTCAAGGCCACTTGTTTCTTATGATCAGCCGTTAGAATAAGGCGGTAATTCATAGTTTTTTGGCCCTTCTTCAAATTTAAAAATTTTCCTTCAGGGGGGATGCAATCATTCTGAATAATGTATACAATGGAAGGATGCGTTTGAAATTGAGAATCTTCCACTTGGCGTGTCGATGCCTTATATATAAAAAATTGTTAATATTTGACGGTTTTTCTTGAATATCGAAAGCCTCGCTTTTACTTCCAGAACTTTGTTGCAACTTTATGAGCAATGTTTCTGAACAAGAAAGAATTACAATTTTTTGATGATCGTAAGAAAAGATTATTTCCTTTTACCTTGATTGCTGGTACGGCTTATGCTTAAATCGTAGATTAAAGCTCGATTGAAATATCGATGAGCATAAATTCTTTGAATAATTTGTACCGTATCTCCTAAGGAGACGCTTAAGTTTTGCTGCCATTGAAAGTAACCGTCTCTCAAATTCATAACATACTGCGTCGGAGGAAGTTGATATTGCCGGTAGGCCCGTAAATGCTCCGAGAAAATCTCTATCGTTAGATTTAAATTATTCGGTAGACGAGCGCGACGACTATTACCAGCTTCACCATTGTAGACACCGTTGAAATAAATCGCATCACCAAAGACCGTAAAGCCTAAATGTCCGTTAGCTAAGCTGGGCATAAAATTTAGGTCCTTTGGAAGGCTACAGAGAATACAATTTTTCAAAGTGTTATTAATCTATGAGATAATTTGTTCTTATGAGAATTTTTTTACTTAGAAGTCACCAAATGGAATTCATCACTCTGAGCGAAAGTAAGCGCAGCATTCTGTATGAGAAATAATTGCAATGCAATTGAAAACATTATCAAGACTGAACGGAGAAGTAAACGCTTCAAACTGGTAAACTTTTAAGCAAGAACTTCCGCAGTTAAATAACTGTACTGATAAATTAAAGCGAATCGATAATGATATATGTATTTTTATTATACATGTGTATGTAGATATAAAAATATAGTCGTATGGCGTTAAGAAATAAACAAACACAAAGTACGAGCCCAATTGTAAGTACTATTCTTTTATAGGTGTGATTTTCCACGGAAATTCGATGAAAAGTTGTGAGGAAATTTGGACACTTGAAAAAAAAATCCCACAAATAAGAAAATTATATGCGGGTGTGAACGGGTCCTTCATACCCATCATCTTTACTCGAAAAAAAAGTAAGAGAAAAACAAAAAAAGTAAATTTTCGCACTATGCAATAGTCGATGGGCGTGGTCGACTGCTATTATCATTGTAGAATAAAAGAAAAGTACCGCCTGCTTAGTGTAGTTGGCGAGTAAAGATGAAAACATCAGAAAGAAGGGCTGTTGGTAGTTCATCCAGCACTGGTGGCGTGTCCTCTGGTCGACTTAGATCATTTTCAAATATTTTTCCCCTATTTGAAAGCGATGTCTTCATTGCTGCGAACGGGGGGGATGTTTACCACCGATATTATGCCAATGGGCAGACGGACAGATGGATTAAAGAACAGATGAATAAGATAGGGATGTTCTCAGGTACGGACGTGCTTGTATCGATTTAGAAATTGGTATTGATCAACAATTTTTACAGTCTCCGAAGACTACTTCTGGGTATTGCAAAAGTTTTGACAAAATGAATATACCTCCACAATTTGGTAGCGGGTGTAATAATCTCGTATAAAATTTTTGTTATAAAAAGATTTGGTATAATAAATTTTAGTAATAAAAACGCTATAGTGGGCCGCGCCTTACATCACGCTACAGTTATTCATATAACGAATTTTCAGAATAAGGCGGTGGTCCGATTGAAGCTTTTTAATAGCGTCCGTCCTTGGACCAAAAAACATCAGTTTACGAGATTTCATTAAAATATCTTAAGAATTGTGTATGTTGAACACAAGGAAACAAGGTGGACAGAAAGACAGAGTGACGTTTAAATCAATATGGAAAGTGATCCTGATTATTTAACTTTATTCAAATAACTAGACTGACTACTATATCGTTTTGATAAAGAAAAGAGCCGTAAGTCTTCGTTGCCGGTGCTTATCCCACTTTGGCCGCAAAATCTATTTCTTAGATCTGAACAAGCTATAACAATAATTACAATAATTACAAGAAAAGGAGGAAAACGTGTCAATGCACATAAAACTGAAAGCGCTTTAAAAAATCAACTTCCAGATCGTCACAAAAAAGGCAAAGTACTACAACCGATACTACTTTAACTCGTTATATCAAGAGTAGAGGTTTGTCCCGGCCGCAGTGGTTTTCTTAGAAGCGGGGAATATTTTGCGTGTATGCACTTTTGAAGCGGGCACAAAGGCCAAAAACTCTCTTATCCTCCTTGATTAGAAGAAAAATGTTGCTGGGATTGCGACGAGTAATGAACAATGCGAGCGTTACGATATTTAGAGCGTAAAAAAATGAGCGCACAGATATAGCGAATCATTAATGCCCTTGACACATCCGAACATCCATAACAACCATTTTGGATTGATTGGCTTGGTGTAGTATACTAATAGTTGCTCCAGTCATCACTAAGTAATGCTGCCAACGAGTGATGCAATTGCATTGATCATTAGAGCAGAACGGTTTTAATATGCGATAAAACACTGGAAGGCTCTGCCTTTTATTGCAAAACCCGTCCGGGAAACGTTAATACATTTGCAGTAGCCATCAGGTACAGCCCGTTGTGCATAGCACTGATTTAAATCGATGACTTATTGCGTGTCCAGGGCTTCTGTTGTTGTGCAGATACTTCAAGAAAAATTTATCGTTCTTTTAATGATTTCGAAATGCGAGAGATGTCCTTTCGGTACCGAATTAATATTTTGTCTCAAAGACAGAGAAAATGTTTAGCCAGCGACGGACAACACTTTTTCCATAGAAAATGAGGCTTTACTTTCACTCATCTAATAAATCTAAAAAAGCCCGATAAGAATGCTATATGAGTTAGATAAAGAACGAGTATTACAGAGCACCGATGTAATATTACTTAGGCCCGATAAGAACTATAAATCGTATGAATTATTTCGAAATTTTGTATAACAAACGGAAGGGATGGAATAACTCCCAACTAGATTGGTTGTGTTTGATATCAGTTTAATTCCATATAACAAAGCAAGTGAGTCGATTTATGAACATAACGTTTTCGAAAGAAGTCAGATCGACAAACGCTAATCTATGTAACAATAAATCTCCAGAATTCACGACATCATTACTACTAATCAATTCCCTTTAAGGAGGCTCCAGCCGAAAGTCGATTTGTCTTGTAAATGATTCAAAATTCTTTAACAATTTACCATATTTTGCACTATCATTCCAATCGAGACATTAAAGTTTCGTAGACTCGTGAAAAAAAATGCATGAAGTTCACGATGAAGTTGCTTTATCGCAATCAGCAGATCGCAATTGATTGATATTAGAGAAGCTTGAGGCATTAGTCAACCAACCATTCGACAAAGTTGATGAATTAAATATTGGCTAAAAAGCAGTCTAGAATAAGTTGCCTAAGGTTGGATGCATAAGAAAAGTAGCCTAACAGTTCACACGAGTTAACAATGAAATATACAATCAATTGCAGCGAAGTGCAAGCACTTCTTAAGAGATTAATAGAAAATTGTTCACATACGATAACAATGTGCGAGAGAGAGATGATGTTCCAAGATTGATGGAGTTATACAAACACAAATTGAATGCTTTCCGTTTTGTGGGAAATGTGGAAAAGAAATCGGGTGTCACAAGCCCCTCCGACCTAGCCAGACGATTGCTTACAATTAATGTGATTAAAGGTGACAAATTAGGTGAAGCGTCCAGCATTCAACAAAAGAAAAAGTGTCGTCTTCTATCACAACAATGTCAGGCCACATCTGTCGTTAGTGCTCCAGCATAAATTAACGAAGGTTGGGCTGGAACTCTTGATTCATCCATTGTACAGCATCAGTTTTGCTATCTCCGAGTCCCATTTGTTCCGCTCTCTGCGCCATTCTCTTAACGGTGCATAGTTTAGTTTAAAAAAATCGGTCAAAATCAATTGATTACGATTTTTGTTCAGAAATCCCAGAAGTGCTATGGTGATGGTCCAATATTTTTACCACACCAATGGCAAAATTTTATCGCTCAAAATGGCACGCATAGGGTCTTTCAAGCAGAGCCAATGTATTAAGGGCTGCGTGGCAGTTGTAATCAGCAAATCTAAGGAGCTTTGCATGATCGGCTGGCTTCAATTCTTTTGCGGACTGTAGTTTAGAAACATGTCGGCTACGACTTTTATGCCAAATCTTGTAGAAACTGGCTTATAGTGTCGACAATTCCTGCGATTGCCTTTAAGTGACTAATTTCGTACGTTCAGCCGCATTCTAGCACTATAGCGTAGATATCTTCTGCTAATTCGACCGATTGAGCCAGTCACTAACTTGACCTGAGAGTTTTGAATTTACTGGCCGTATAAGTAGGGACTTGTTCTGCGAATGTGTATCGCTCTATAGCTCTATATTCTCTGGCAATACAGCGCCGCTTGTATGCTCACAGTTCAAAATTGCGTCAAAATTGAAAATAAGACGTCTTTTTGCTAAACTCGCTTTGTGAATTGTTTTGAGAATTGTTGAATGCACTCTAAGTAAACATTAATAATTTTTATGATCGCATAAAACAAATTTACCATAAAACTATAAAAATTTATTAAAAACAATTATTAAACATCAAGAGCCTCGAATAACATCTATGCACATATGTGAAAAGCGTATATATGGTGGCGGGCGAGAAGGGGGGAGGGGGGTGGCGCAAGTAGCAAGAGTAAGTATACATATGTGTGTAGATACATTTGGGTCGGTGCACAGGTAAACAATCATAAATCTGCAAAAGAAAACTTTTCTAACAACGGAAACTCATTGGTAACGCTTCGTTGCCCTTTGCGTATATATAATTTTTGTTATTCTTGTTGCGCTGCATTGTTTTTTTTTTTATTGTTTTTGTTTTTGTTTTTTGATTCACTTCAGTTCAGTACACTTTGTATTCGCGAAGCTAAAAAATAAAACAAAAAAAAATGGCAGTAAAATGAAATAACAGCCAACAGTAACGACAAGATGTTAAATATTCTATTAAGTTACGCTTGGGAACATCATACCATCGCGATAAAATTCACATTTCTTAATAATTTGATAACCGGACAGACAAACGAATGCGAACGCGATCTGAGAAGAGAAAGAGTTAAAAGCGCACGCGAATACTTTGTGTAAAAATTTAAATAACTAATCAGCGACGTTTGTAAGTGCATTTAACAAGTGCATTAATTCGATAAAGAGGTAAATCACCGCATCCACATACGCAAAGAGGGAACGAAAGCCTTATATCATTTACGTTAGAAGTAAATTCACTCCATTTTCGGTGAGTTTGAATCACTTTGGTCTGTAATATAATAAAGTGATGGGAATAAAATTTCGCGAAAGTTCGCTATGTTATCCTTTCTTAACTGCTACGCCGTTTCAAGCTATTGATAAAAACTAAGATGAACAGTAGGAATAAAATTTCGGAAAAGCTTAGTATGTTTTTTTCCTTTGGCAGCTCAATTCCAAGAAATTGGTCCTTTTGTCGTACCGTCGAAATAACCCAGAATGAAATAAGTTTTGGCTAGACTTTCATATACGCCCTTTGAAGCGAACAATTAAAACAGAAGTAACCTGGTTAGGCCAGAAGCGACCACAATAGTAATCATCGGTGGTTAGAAAAGTCATTCCACCAAAAAAACATGACTTTGATAGTACAAGGACAAGGACCAGATCATTTTTCCAAAGAAAGTAAAGAAACAAGTATGAAAACTTTATTCGGCAGCGACCTAATCTTTCATACCCATCACTGTTATCCTAAGAAAGACTAAAAAAAAAACGAAAAATCTAAATTTCCGTACTCCATAATATTCGGTAAGCGTTCCCCACTTTTTTGTTTTTTAGGAAAAGTGGAAATTGCGTAGACTGCATAGACGTGTGGGTGTTGTAGGCGTGTCTTTTGGCCAGTTCAATCTATTTTTAAATTTTGTCGGAAATTCCCAGCCGATATTTTCATTTTCGGTAATGGGGGACTGTTTACCACAGACACTAGGCAGTTAGGAAGTAGGACAGACGGACCTGCTTAAGCAGCACGGACATGGTTAAGTGGCCGAGAATTTATAGACTTTATAGTGTTTTTGAACTGCGCTTCTGTGCGTAATAAAGGTTTTGGAAGAAACATGAAATTGTGACACACCATAAAATTATGAAAGCGTAGCCGATTTTTTCCATTTTCATTCAGGTACTATAGCATCACCCATAGAATATGCGTTCGACTTTTTGCAGACTCATCTGCTTTGTGAGTAATGGACAAAGAACTAAGTTTTTACTCCTTTTGGAAAAGAAATGTGTTTCCAGTTTACGCAGTACAGTACGAGCATTGGCGCATTTCTAATACCAACCTGCGCACGAGAAGCCGATTCAGAATTTTATACTGATCAAAAATATATATACTTTGCTGAACCTCTAAAGCTTTCTTGTGGCTGTTGCACATATTTTGACCAAATCAATGTACCCCGCACCCGTTGGTGATGGCTATAAAAAGACGCCGTGTTCAATGAAAGTAGAAAATTTGGACTAAGACCAGATCATTTTTCAACATGAGTAGTGCTCGCTGCATTATGAAAAAATCGTTTAACAAAAAAGACGGACAGCGGAAAAGAAAAATGTGAATGGCACATTACCACGAGCATTTGAGCGTTTTCACCAAGTCAGTCAGCAAGTTTTAGTTTTTAGTACCCTTTGAAGATCGTTGGTTGAAGGAATAATGGAGTTGTGATATAAATTTACTGTCCTACTTTTGGTCCCACCTCTTTGGACCATCTACTCCACATAAATCTTTTCCAAAAAGTGATTTTCAAAGGGATTTAGTAAAATTTTCAACTTTGGATTGCGATAGAAGAGCCGATGTGGACTGTTTAACGGTCGGCCTTGATGGCCTATAATGTTATTCTGTTGAAGGCCTAACACACACAGCTGACGCAGTTGAACTTATATTCATCTATCATTTCTAATTATTTATTTATATTGCGGGCAATTTCTTTTCCATTTTTGATTTGATCTAAAAAAAGTACAACAGCAGTAACAGATGTTCACAGGTGTTGTTAGTCTTTTGCGATTACTTTAGATTTTCTTATTAAAATTTCTTTGCCTTTTCCTTCTTCAAAGCGTACTTTACGCTGTTTACAGCTTTACTTGCCTCTGTGCAATTGGAAGGAATTACTAAAGAATTTCTTAGTTTAAGACGAATTCCTGTTACTCAGCGCTTGTAAGGCAATTATTTAAAGAAAGTAGAGACCATTTGAAAGGCAAGGATGGGTTAAAGACTTGACTGAAACAGTTTGTTGCAGTAAGCGTTAAATTTTAGATGAGAAACTAGTAAGGATAACTTTCCATCAACTGACCAAGCTTCGTTCCCCAGAAACGTCTGGCTACAAATTTCAATTCCGAGTGTAAAGAGGATCTTATCACTTCGCTTGCTTTGCTTTTAATTTTAATAATGAATTGCTCTTTACTTGCCTTTTGCCGACTATAAGGTCCTTCACTGTCGAACGAGTGAGATTTCACCATTTCTCATGAAGCTTTTCGCGATCAATTTGCAGTTGCACCTAAATCATCGTCTTGCAGACACATAATAAAAGTCGTCATTTTCCATTTTCTTTCAGCTAATTCGGTTCAATTACTTCATTTAGTACGTTTAAAATTGCTTTCAAGCGACGTGATGAACATTCAAAATGGCCTCGAAGACTGTGCAAGAAAGGATTCAAGATTCAGAAGAGTCCCAAGTGCGCTAGAGTTTACTTTGGTCGTAGCTGCAGTGAGTGCTTGATCGGAAAAGACATAACACTTACCGATTGGACGCATGCTTCTTTCTTCGTTCTTTTTCTCTTTCCTGACTTCTTCCGATCGTTATCGTTTACACGAATACGAGAAATCATATTAAGAAAAAAAAAGTGTTGATATCTCACCTGAAAAATCGAAAACACTTTGCGATTTGGGTGCGACGCGCTTGGGTTGTTTACAATGACTTGAGTTGTCTTTCGCGAAAATATTTGTGGGAGGACTTATTACGACTTTCAGGATCGATCACCTTACTTCCAGGTTTGAGGATGAAGTTTCATCCTTTGCAACTATGAAATGCTTAAATAGCGAATTAAACCGTGGTTGTCGCTCGCTTGCTAACGACAGTTCGGAAAGTGGAAGCGGAATATTTCCAAAAACAATAAAGCGTTTTCTACTATTAGGCTTAAAATATACTGAGGTAACAAATGGAGTAAGTTTTTGAATACATCCCTCTGTGAATAGTTTTAACACAGCTCATGATATGTATAATTATTAACGAGTACTTATCGCACTTGCAAGTGACGAGGTAATCTCCGGTTCTCTTGCTTTTTCTATGCTTGGCAAAAGCTAGATAAAATTTAAAAATTCCTAAAGGAATACAATATGAAAAATAATAATACTTAACTAAGGAACGTTTATGGGGAAATTATGGTGAAGAGATAAATAAGAAAAAAAATAAAAATAATTAGATAAGCATATGGTAAAGGTGGCAAAAAGGAAAGTTCATTAATATTGCAGCCTCTGCTGTGCAACGATATGCAACTAAAGATCCGAAAGAGACTGGAGGTAAAAGCTAAGAGAAGAAACTTAACTATCACGTAGTGCCAAGAAAAATTTTCTATGAAAATATACGTTTGTGTTAAATTAAACTTATTGCATATTTTACTTTTTCTTTGTTCGGAAGGCTTAGGCTAACCTTTAGCATTTTGTATGAACGACTAAATATAAAAGGCGTAGAGCACGCGGAAAGTTTGCGAAATGGAAGCATGTAAAAAAAAAAAAAAATATGTATAAATATACATATATATATTTATATAGATGGCGCTTTTATATTTCAATTATTCTTAAATCAGGGTTAGTGTTTGCTGGAAACCACTTTCCATGTTTGGTATACGAATTTTTCTTTTCTTTTGTTGTCGTGTACTTGCATACACACACAGATACGCAGATACAATGAACATCTTTCTACGCACATTACAATGGTCAATTAAAATGCAATAACAACTCTATTATCAATAAACAATCAATAACCAATAACCGCATTGCAATATCTTTACAACACAACTGCAATACAACACCAGTTGCTTGCTGCCGTAACAAAATAATTGCCTGTGACTACAACACGAGCTCAGAGTGAATGTATATGCTTGTTTGTTGTTGGTTTGTGTGTGTATTCGTGTTGTGAATGCCTCGTTTATATGAAGTAATAACTAACTGCGATCTTTCGGGCATCATTTCTCTACTTACTCACTTACTTACTTACTTACATCACGTGAGATATGTGGCGTTAAACAATGAGGGAAAAATCTATCGATTTCATTGTTAAACATCATTTTATAGAGAGTAAGTTGTTGTGTACAAAAAGAAAAACTTCGTAGCGTTTTTTTTGCCAAAATTCAAACGCATTATTTTTATATTTAAAATTTTAATATTTTTCATGTAAAAATGTATATCGCATTGACCGAGAGCCTCTTACCACTGCTCCGATGAAATCGTTACATCTTTACCACTGTAGCATTCTCGAGATTTTTGTGGCAAAAATAACGAACCAATTAATTTTTACGGGTCACTGTTCAAGTCAATGGGATATTCTTAAAGGCGCTTTGCGAAGAACGAAACAAAGGGGATTTGGACGTGGCAAGGTCCATGCTGTGTACGTGAATGAACCATGACCAACACGTCCAGCTTTCCAGCATGGTTGTGATGAAAAATGAGACCTTTTCTTTTGGTAGGCTTTCGGAAGGCTTTACCTAGATTGTCCGCTTTAATCGCATAAGTTGTTGACAATTATGGCACCAAAATCAAAGTAGCGTATTATAAACACAAACCCTTTCAGCTTTGTTTGTGCATTACCTTCTATTGTAGAACACGATCTTTTTCATACGTTATGTATTTATTTATGTTTTTCTAATCCAGGGGATACCATCTATACGTCTGTAATATGGCGATGCTCAGAAAGAAGAGCGGACAACTAGTATAGCTACGGCCAAGTACAATTCAAGTCACTTGAGATCCGGATTGTTAGTTGCGATTATTACCACGTCGGCTATCTGTAGCTGCACATATTACATTATTGTCGTATGTAGTGATCCGAAGCCCGGAATTCGGTTCATGAACTTTTTCGTTGTTCGCTTACCGAGCTGCCTTTACCTCTACGCAACCTTATACAAATGGTTCAAAGCTGTTTTTGCTTTGCTAATATCTAGTCTAGTATCACAGCGACGACAAAAGGTGAAATGTGCCGGTCTTTCCTAATGTGTCCAAGAGTTTCCTCCTCTTCAGTTGACAAGTGTATTTTTAAAATCGAAACTTCCAGGACGAAAATGAATAAATCACATGATTATCGCAAAGCATCTTCATCCCACGTAGTGTTTTTGCCTGCGCTGATATAATATAGCAAATTATTTCAGAATTTTGGGTTATTTCGCTTTTCATTTATCTACGAACGCTCACATTCACTTAGCGAGGCTTGATAGGGTTCATGCTAGGAAAGTTACGCGACATGAAAGCCATCTATTATGGAAAAACGCTATGAAGTTTTTCTTTAACTCACATATGTACATATAGATATGCGATCACACTACGTTTGTAGATTACAAAAATTGCCAATCAATAAAATGTTTTTGCTGCTTAAACTTGTTTAACAAAAGTAGCAACACAATCCAAAAAAAAAAAAAAAAAAAAAATAGAAAAAAAGAAAAAACCCAAGAACTCTAACATAAGAATAACAAGTTACACCTTATAGCGTCATCAACAGTATCCATATTGCCAGCTGTATGTATGGTCTACCGTCTAGGTAGCTAGTTGCCCGGGCAACTGTTCAACCTGCCAGCCAGTGTTTCATGCAAACTTTTTTTTTAGCTCATTGACTGCGTAGAACTCAAGTAAGTAATTTTGAAAGTATAGAACGTTAAAATTGTGATTACAACACTTGACCGCTATGATTATGTTTACAAAAATGATCTACAAACGAGACGAGACGAGACGAGACGAGACAAGACGGACAGGCTAAGCGGTAGACACATATAAAATCCATATTTACATCAGTTTTTCTTTCTATTTTAATTTTTTGTACATAAACCATAGCAATATTTTTAGTGGCAGCTGCAAACGAAAGAACATGAGAGTTAGATCTGCAATCATATAGTGCCGGTTGTTGGTAGAGATCGTGGTCGTAGTCGCCGTCGCCGTAGTCATCAGCATAATAGAATAATAAAAATAAAGTGTATTGGACGACTAAACACATGATTATGGTGGACGATCGCCGTAACGCAAGGGAGAAATACTAGGTAAAGGAATTTTTCAGTGCGTAAAACTATCAGCAGCACAGAGAGAACCATAGCCATAAACAGTATAAACAATTCATTGATTGATTTCTTTCTTGTTATTATTATTATTGCTGTTGTTTTTTTTTTTTGTTTTCATGTAATGTTATTCAAGCTGTTGTGCAATCAAAAAGGGAGTAAATTATTTCTCTTTCTGCATTATTCCTGCGCTTTATAGAAATTTATAAAATGTGTTAACGGCGCAAAGTAAAGTTAAATTTAATCACGGAATTCATTCCATGGCAATTGTCATTCATTTACATCAATGTTACTAAATTACATGGATGGTTACACGCATTATATCGCATTTATTAGGGTTTCATGATAGAAGTAGAATTTTTGAATAAATATGAGGAAGAAAGCGATTTTCATTTTAAATCAGGAGTTCTCAAACTTTTCCTTTACATAATTGATCTGCAAAGAACATACTTAGAGGCTACCACTAACAAAAATCTACAAAAATCTATCGCAAAGTTACTAAAACATTAGCAGCGCATGCTGTAGTTTCAAGCCTTGCACATATCCCTGGCCATCTTGAACTTTTACAGACTTGGAGACAAAGAGCTGAAGTTTGTCAAGGAGACTAAAATAGTCCGAAAAAAACACTCTCTTCTTTCTGTCAATGTTGAATATTTCGGTCCACAAAAGCCATTTGCGCATTTGCGTCTAACGCAATCAAACCGAAGCCTTTAGGTAAAGCTTGATTACAAGATGAAGCGTAGATTCATTCAAGCGATATACATATCGTACGTTTTATTATATATCGTAATGCACTTATCATATTCCGTATATAATTGAAAACACCTATCTTTATCGGCTTGGCCGCACTTTATAGTAAATGTAATTGAAAGTATTGGTTGGTATCGGCTGTTTTCAGAATAGGATATTATCTAAGGTATACATAGCAAAAATGGTCCCGTCCAAATCATTTTCAGTAGGATTAATGCTTGAACACTAAACATGTCAGTGTATCGAATTTCATCAAAGACTTGAAAATTGCGACCTTTGAATTGAACATAAAACACTGGGCACAATATACCAAATGGACTGATCAATCTTGCATAAATCCAGAACGTGATTCTTTCTTGCTGCAAAAGACAGTGTAAACAATTTCAAGTCGTTCTAGACGCAGTGTATATCAGCACAAGCCGAGTATATCTTGTATCAAGGGTGATGTAATGTGTGTATAGATTGCACCTTCCATTGTACGAGGTGTGTTCAAAAAAACTTTTCATTTTTCTCGAAAAATATTTATTTATTCATCATTATCTCTTTTATCCTCTTCAAAGTAATCCTTCGAATTCAAAGGTCGGTTTCTAGAATAGCCTTCAGTATGTACTTCCTTCTTTCCGCTTTAGCTTGGTCTTTTTATTTTCTGAGTTTCTAAAGTTGCCAGATCAGGCAAATACGACGTTTGACGGAATGATGTAACTTGAATATCTGATGGAAAAGTCTTCAAAAATTAATAACTTGCGGGAAGACATGTCATTATGATGCCTGAACGACCTTTGCCAACGTTATGATAACTCACTGATTATTAATAGAAACTAGCTTAAGGAAATGTAATGCTATTGAATGTCTTAAGAGAGCACAGACCACATGACTTAAGACATTTTAACGTAGTTGGTTAATAAGTAAAACAAATGTAGAACCATCAGGCGGTTGGCGTTGTAAATAATTCAATTTATTGAACAAAGCACACTGAAAGTGATAGGTGTGATAGGTATGATTAGACCCACGACTGCCTGAAACAAAGTGAACAAAGTCTATATCGCTTGAGTGTAGATATTGAAGTGTAGATTGTTCTCTTTTCTAAAATATTTCGTTAGTCCGTTATTGCGAAGAAAAGGCGGTCAGATCACTCTTTTGAATGGAAAGAAAAATGTGAGCGCGTTAACGTAATAAGTTCGGAATTCTTAGAGTTTTTGATTGCGTTTTGTTAATGAGGTTAATGAGATTGTAATTTGAAAATGAGGTCGATTGAAAGATAAAAGCGAATAGTTCGTCTATTAAAAAACGTATCTTTTTTCTGTTAAGGACAATTTTTCATTCATGGATTGATGTTCACGTCGTCAAGAGTATTTCATCAGACTTTATTCCATGTTTGATTCCAAGCATCTTTGCATAAATGAGTCTGAAGCAAGTTTGATACTATTTTGAAGGAAGCTTTATAACTCAGCAATGACAATTTTTTATCCATGGGTTGCTGTTCACTTCATCAAGAGTATTTCATTAGATTTTATTCCGTATATGATTCCAAGCACCTTTGCATAAATGAGTCTGAAGCAAGCTTGATACTATTTTGAAGGAAGCTTGATAACGCTGCAATGATAATTTTTCATCCATGGATTGCTGTTCACTTCATCAAGAGTACTTTATAAGAATTTATTCCATATTTGATTCCAAGCACCTTTGCATAAATGAGTCTGAAGCAAGCTTGATACTATATTGATATATTGATAACTCTGGTATATTTTGATAACTCTGCGATACCCTTAAGATGAGTAAAATGGAATTAAACTGGATGTTAAGAAGGCTTAACGACTCTTTTACATGAAAGAGAAAAAAAGAGAAGCGGGATAGTTGCGGTCCATGTTGCTTCATTTAAGAAACGCTGTATTTTAGATTTTTCTTTTTTAATATTCTTGTTGCTGACATCGGTTATAGTTGGTTTTTATTAAGTAGCCGAGAATGTTGAGGTTTTTCTTTAAGTTCTTTTTTTCTATTTCTTCGTTGTGTTCTTGTTGTTGTTGCGCATTTACATTATGGCATTTTTAAAATGACGATAATAATGTTTTTGTGCAATGAGTGAGCAAACAGAGATACGAGCAGGTGTAATAATTGAAATTATTCTATGAAACGCTAATAATAATTTTCTTTCGTACACTTGGCTGCACATGCGCTAGTCGATGTAATAAATGCCATGAAAGAATGAATGATTGAACGGCATTATACAGTAGATTTGTTATTGCTTTAATGATGAAGCAAAATGTTATTCTACCTGAAGGCATTTGAAGACATTTGATTAGAAATTGACCGCATCTTTCAGGTTTGCATCTTTGCTATCAAATGGGATTAACTTCACACTACTAATTTATTTCGCAATGATACACAATACTGCCTTTAAAAAAAGAAATCAATAAATTAATTAAAAATATTTAAGAAATATTATAAATGGATTTGTTATTATTATAAAATATATTTATTTTTACTATTTGTATCCTTCGCCACTTGAGATACAAGGGTATGTTAAGTTTGTGCGAATGAATGTATGCAACACGCGAAAGTTCTCTAAATATGTCCATCTCTTATTGTACTGATCGATACAAACTCATTTTTTGGATCGATCTGAGCTTGTCTGTCCATGTGTCTATTCTGTGTTTTTTGTGTTCGACCCATTGGCAGCAATTTTGTAAGATATTTGATGAAATTTGGTGCACTCTGACCTGTTTTGGCCCAAAAATCGGGCCGCTTTCTAGCTCGCTTTCCTTATGACGCCTTAGTTTGCAAAGTCGTTATATCAACAACTGTGACATGTTCCCACGGCCCAGTGATTTTACTTGTTTTTATTTTTAGTAGTGGACATAAATTTGTATTTTGCTCTACTAGATTGAAAGATAAATAGATGTCCTTTTCCGACTAAGCTCGTATTACTGAATTGTGATTTTTAGGTTAACGAGGATTAGAATTTATTTACAGTTCTTAGAAAGATCTATTTACAAATTATTTTCAATGTTTCTTCTCGTTTTGTCCGTTTGAATATCTGGACTCGATTGACTTTGCCTTTTGAAAATATTCCGGTTATACTCCATTCACCCAAGCAAATTATCAATATCGAATTTCATGGTGACGCTTTCATGTTAATTCCTTTTTACCAGCGAAATGTTCTACGATTTACTGCATATCGCAAGCTCGTCCGCAAATGAACCTGTATTTGATTTTACTATTTTTAGAATTTGGTTTCTTTAAAATTTGGTTATTTCTCATGCAGACTCATTTCATCGAATGTGGGATTTTCAAAACAGTAGAATGCCGTGAACAAAAAATAAACTGCATTTTTCAGTTAAACTTTGCGGACACTGTGACATAGTGAAATTAGATCTTAATGCTGTTTTTGACATCTATGTAGAGTTTCATCTCAATATATTTTGCGGTATTGTCGCACAGTAACATGCGTGTTGTCGAGCCTACAAAAGATAGTATTTTGATTATCAGTAAGTCTGTGAAGCAATGATTTTCGACTTCCACGGCGTTATAAAACACATCTCCACGAAAGATGTAACCTGGATCTATGCGTACGATCCGCGAACAAACGATCAACTGAGTGTGTACCGCGCAAAAGACTTATCGAGACTGAAAAAATCGAGCCAAAGTTGTCTGAAAACACAGTGTTGTCCATTCCTAAAGGTAAATCCGTAATAAGGAGAATTATTTGACTGTTATTAAAGCTATACCGGTTCGTAATTTTGAGATTCGGAAGATTAAATAAATACCGTTTGTTTCATAAACAAATTCTCCTTATTTTTTGATCATAGTATAAATGTATTTATGAATTTAATGCAACAGTGACTTGGATTGGAAATTATGACAACTCTTTCAACTTGTTGCCATCAATTCAATAAATTAACGTGTTCAAATGGTATGAAATTATGGAGATCAAGCGATTACAGTAAACTGCCATTTGTGAAATTATAATGAATTTTCTACACAGATTAGATGAATTTCTCAATAAATTGATGCTTTGAGTAAGGTTTTAATGTTTTGCAATTCTTCTTGTTTTTCATTATATCAAAAATTTGTTTCCTTCTTTTTTTTTTTTGCTTATCATTGAGGAGTAATCAACAAGCGGTACAAACCGTTTGTTTGCTTGTCGCACTTGTAAACACACGCAATGAATGAAGAAAGAAAGATAAAATTTTTTACAAAAAAGGAAAGACAAAAATAACAATAGAGGCGAAGTGATAAGCTTCATTTAAATACACCCTGGGAGTTTCCCAATACATTTTAAAGTAGTTATTAATGCCTCTGTCCACATTTAAGTAGTATTGTTTCAACCTTCGGAATAATATCGTACGAGTACCATGGGGTTGAATATCATTTTTACACTCATCAGTAGGAGGTTTTTGTTACACATCCAAGCGACTTTATCACCTATAATAAGTGTACGCTGGGATGCGACGGAAATTTACCAAAAACAATTGCCGCAATCGAAACGAAAGATGTGCGTTACTTCCCAAAACCCAGGATATCGTGATTTTTCAGTGTGACTAAGCACGCCCACTGCTGCTTAAGAGCATTAAACTGCAATTTTTTCTTATTCGATTTGACTCCTTATGATTAACACGTTTTACGTCTGTGAATCTGCTTGAGTAAGATTTGCATCCTTGTCAAGTTGTATTACATTATACCGCGACCAAAAGGGCCTATTGTACTTAGCCAAAGGCTTAGTGCTTCGTCTTAAGAACACACAGTGTCTGGCGTTACGACATGTTCGCTAAACGATTGTTGTCAAATTCCGTAGATGGTCGCGCGTTCGCAAGGACAGAAGGGATGTTTCAATCGTCACTTCGTTGAATCTGTATAAATCGGTATGCTTATGCCCATATTTCTCAGGTGATGCCTAAAGGAATTATAACTTGAGTAAAAGCAACAGGGATCGTCAACTAGAAACTGTCCAATCGTCCTTTCCGTTCAAGATCCCTATTTTACACAGAACATTCGTCGCGAAAGGGCTAATGATGAACAATACTTTAGATAAGTTAGCTTGAGCAATATCTTTATAATGGACTTAAACTTTTTAATTTCTTCATTCATTTTTCTTTTATGACAAACAGAATCTCACATTCATGTCTCATTCTCGCCAGCCAGAGCTAAAACATAGGCAAGATCAGCAGCTCATTTATACCTGGCGATACTCGACAGCAGTTTGATGATCAAAAGACAGTAAAAAAAATGCATATTTTATCGATAACAATAAAATGACCTCTCATTACCCCACGTCGATAATTGATGTTCTGAAATTGTTGTCCTCAACTTTGTCTTAAATATTTTCTAAATGCAACTAACGTGAGATGCTGCTAAGTTTAATTGCAATTACCAAATAATGTGTACTTGTATGTCGCATCTCATGTTATTAGTTCCTCCCCTTTTATGTACTCTTTTAAGCCATATATTATACAAATTTCATTTACTCATGAAGCGGAAATATGCCTAATAACTGCCATTAGCTAATAGTAGTGTTTCTCTGCGCATTTCAACGCAGGCAAAGAATGGAATAGGAAGGACCAGAGTTCGATTTAAGTTTAAGATAAACTTTCTCTTTCCTTCCCGCTCTTTTGTTTAGTTTACCTTAACATTTCCTTTTGTAGGGTATGTTTGTGAAAACACTTGGCGTCAAACTTTAAGCAACCTATGGTTTTAGTACAATTTATGGACATAGTACATCAGAGAAGGGGTAGAACGGTTCAAATGGAGTTTTTTTGGACCTGAAAATATCATTAGCAAACGTTTCTAAAAAGTTTGAGAATCGCGGTATAGCAGGTGGACTGAATGAACTTTTTTAAAAAGCATTACTGTGTAAGCGTAACTTACTTATATCTCCCTTTAAAACTGCCTTATGAACGTCAAATGTGGCAGAGCTTTACAGTGTCGCGTCGTAAGCGATTTAATTATTAACTCCTTTTCCATAAGGTATTACGTTTTCTTGTGCTTTTGAAACGCATCAATTCCCACCCTAAAGTTTCGCTCTTAATAATTAACCATAACGTACCGATCATCATGTAATTTTATGTTGTTGTTGTTGTTTAACTTTTGGAAAAAAAATCACAATCGGTGCTACGATGATATGGACTTCTTTTTTTTTCTGTTTTTGATTTAACTCATTCAAATGCATCAGTTGTATTTCGATTGCGTGCTTATACGGTTTGTCGTGAGGTTTTCCCAACGAATATCAAAAATTTTTTTGAAAAGAAAGGGTTACTTGTTTGTTAACCGTGCCTGTCAAATCTTGTCGTATATACTTGTAGGTAGCAATGTTTATCTACACCCTACCAAATAAAAGCAGAAAAATAAAAATGATAAAAAAACATAAAAGAAAGAAAGATGAAGACGGTATAGTCTTTTGCGATCTGATTTTCTGCTCCGCTGAATTTTGTGTTTCATCAAGCGCGATGCACTAGCATTTTATTGTTGTAAATGCGGAATGAATGAATCATGCAATCACCATCATTATTATCACTATTGCCATCACCATCACTATTCGATAAGAAGTATGAAAAAAGAGCAAAAAATAGAACTGACTGAAAAACATGACTGACTTACTGACTGCTTGGCTGGCTAATAACGATAAATGTATATACACAGGTGCTTTTTGCCGATACTGTACCTGACAAATCATAAAGCGCGCAGAGCGCTATTGTAAAGTTGGCATAGAAATTATGATTAGAATGTTTTTAGAAGAAAAAAACAATAAAATAAAAAAAAAAATTATTCCCCTAAACGAATGTTTTGGTTAAAATAGGAAAACGAACCATGAATTCTCTGTTGCTTGACTTCAAAGAGTAATGAACGCGAAACTAAGTGCGCTGCGCATCAGATGTTCTACTATTTATTTGTAGCAAATTGTTTTCTTGTCTTGATATTATTACTTCTACTCTTAAGTAAGTAAGGCGGAAGCACTTTTGGCCAACGGTATTGCCACTAACACTGTTTAACCAAATCTGTGCACGATAGTTAAAGCCGTTGTGTAAAAGGAAACGTTTTACTCGCCTGCACACATACAATGATCGATGATTGCTTTTCAGTAACGGTAAAAAAAAAAAAGCCAATAAGGTTCGTTCGTTATCATAGTTATAACTAAAACATTTTCTCCGTTTAATTCAAGATAGAGTGATTTTGCATTTTAAAAATAAAAAGAGAAATTTCGTCTGCTTTTATGGATATGTGTTGATTGTCATGATGGGGAATGTTAACACTACGAACGACTAAGAATGCTATATTCCACTCGGGGCGATTATCTTTTTTTGATTGTTCTACATACTTTGTTTCTTTTTTTTAATAAATAACAAGGCGCAAGTAGAAATGACATGCTATGTAGGCATAAGTACTTCACTGTTTAACGGAAACGTAAAATATACCGGTGTAAAGTTTGAAGACAAAAAGCGGGTACATGTAAACCTAACATGCTTATCGCATTAACAACGTGCACTTAAAATTGTGAGAAAGAAGAGAAGAAAGAGAAAGAAATAAGGAGACGATGGCCGCAGCTTACTGGGTATGTGCCCAGTCGATAATTCTTACACCTTTACCCGTTATGCACTCACTATAGCTATGATCAAAGAAAACGCCTTCGCGCTTGAGATTTGAACCCGCGAACGCTGACTTGGAATCTTGCCTACTTGGCTACTCAGGCGGACGATACATCGCTGAGGGCACGCCTATTGTATGTGTAACCCGGAGATGGTTAAAAAGACGTAGAGGAAGAGAAAGAAACAGCGAATGGCCGCAGCTTAGTGGCTGTACGCTAACTCGATGTGCCGTTCCTTCGCCAACGAAGAATCTGATACCGTAAAACACGTACTAGTAGCCGATTGCCTTGATATCTGACTTGCAGAATTCTGACGATTGTTGGGCAAACTGAAGACAAGAAGGAAGTTCAAGAAGTAGTTTGTTGAAGTAGACGAAGACCATTGCATGCAACGTAAGTGATTTTGAAAAGCAAGCAAACTAACAAGCGAGTGGTCTTTTGTTATTCGTTTAGTTTCGTGTTCCATAAGATTCTTTGACAGAATAAAACCATTTTTGTTTGTTTCTTTCCAAGTTTGCTCTAGTTTCTCTAAAAGCTTCGAGTCCTCTTTCCTTTTTTTTTATCAGAATTTGTTTTCAATCCTGGCAAATCCACGAGCCCTAATACTAACTTACATTCGTTACAATTGTCCATTGCATATATATGTAAACGTCTTGTCAAAAAAAGTGAACTGAATGTTGAACACTTCACAAATTTCCTGTGATACAATGTGTTAGAGATGCGAGAGACGAAGAGAATTGACGTTTGCAAATGAAAGTGTCGATGAGAGTGTTTGTGAATTTCGTTCTACTTTTGGGGACAAGATACTGGGAACAAGGACACAATTTGTGGCTTGCGAAAGTAGATTAGAAAAGATGGCATAACTTCCCGTGTACTCAGGAAAGCTGAAGAGTGATTAATAGTGATTTTGGGGGTGGAGCGCCTCATATATAACTTGTTGTTCATGTCCATGCTTTTTGAAAACAAGAATCCACGATATGTTTCGAAATCTTCTGCGTGAAAATGTTCGACAAATCTGTAGCTCTTCTTATTATAACCAGTCTCCGCGATTTTTTTGGTCTTCTTTTGAGCTTCTTTTTGTAGTTTGCTCTTTTCAAATGTCACGCGGTTAAGGTTTAGTGCCTCGGCTATTTCCTGATAGCTTGCGTGCCGGGCTTGCTCCACCAATTGCAAATTTTGTCGACTTTTTCAGTGACTGGCCCAGAACGCGGTGCATCTTTGACATCGAAATTCTCGGAACACAATCGAGCAAATCACCCCTGGATCCTTCGTTCACTCACACCATTCTCACCTTTCACTACATCACATAGCGTATTTGTTCTGATATTTCTTAACATAATTTAACATAACTTTTGACACGAGCAATGAGTTAGAAAACTATCTTCGCAAAGAAAGTAAGCTGGACTGTATAATCAGGTCAGTGTTGACCGAGTAGAGCCGTCAATACCATCTAGTGACAAAAGAACGGCGGAGAGCTCTTATATCATCCATTTATTTATTTATTTATCCTGTTACCAGTAACCACGAATCGAACTAAATGTGTATTAAATTTTTACGCTTATATGCAACACAGAACTAAAGCAATCGAGATAGATCGAACTCTTATTACACCAATCGATTCGGAATTTTGTTTTAGATTGAATATATTTTTTGAATCCATTTAGCCGTTTCTGGCCCTCTGTCCGATTCGGTTTCGAAAGAATTCTCCATACAGTGTTTACTTTCAACAATCAACTTATCGTTCAATAACTTGTTAGGATTATGATGTCGCGTCTGATTTTTAGAGTGTACCGACCTTCATATGAGATGGGTCATAATTTCAAGTCAAAATTGCTTTAGTGATGCTGCTTTTGCGCAATGGAAAAAATCATAAGGGTTTATCAATAGCCACATGACATATGCGTTTTTTTTTCTTTTTTTTTATGGTGAGAGGATGTCCAGTGTACGTGAGAGTACGTTGGAGATCAGTAAAGATTATAGGCAGAGACAAACGGAGAGAGGAAGTAGGGTTTGTGAACGTTCTGCGATATGCAGGCACATCCAGGGCGAATGGGCGGGAAAGTGAAGAAATCTATTTAGTCCTGTTAAAGGACTTAATTGGTGGAACACAGGCCCTGCGTGTAGCTATACATAACCACAAAACAGTCCACGTTATGCCAAACTTTAAGTGTATCGAGGATTTTAGACATACCGGATATAGGCAGTGTAAATGGTACGGTTATCGGCTGCAGTGAAGTATTTTTTGCATCGCTTGAAAAAATCCAAGCGTTTGACTGCCGATGAGCTTCAAAGGTTGCCGGTTCTTCTACATTGACACCATTGACTCCACCAAAAGCGGGAGGGTTAGAAGACAGATTTGGGTTTTGAGGGCATTAAAGCTTACCCTATTACCCTGGCCTCATACCGAAATTTTTATGAAGCCCCGATTCCGTAAGTCATTCGTTACGTAGCGTTTGCTCTGCATCTTGCTGCTGCATGGTGCCTTACTGAAGGAAAAGGGGTTATCAAGGGGACATCAGGTGCTGCAAACGAGTTGGTAGGGTTCTCTGTTAAGCATAGGAAGTCGGCAAAGAATACCAGGAAGAAGTGTGTTAGCCTATGAGCTTTTTGAATGCTTTCTTACAAATTTTGAATGACACGAAATGAAAATGATTTTTTGGCATGCGGAACTTTGAATGATACAAAATGAGATCATTTTTTGAACGTGTATATAAGCGTTCCAGTCAACTTTAGGTAACAGCCGCAGAGTTCTGGTTTTTACTTTTTTATAATGAAAATTTGTTCAGAATAATGATTTGAATGGAAGTTGCCAGTGTTAAATTTGGGTCACGTTCATCGATTTTTTAAATTCCCTCCCGTATAAGTGTTCTTGAGTAGTTCAATTCTTATATTTATATATATATATATGTATTTATTTATTTATA
The DNA here is from genome assembly GCA_001077435.1 of Glossina morsitans morsitans. NCBI lineage: Eukaryota > Metazoa > Arthropoda > Insecta > Diptera > Glossinidae > Glossina > Glossina morsitans. The sequence goes on along the minus strand of CCAG010004424.1, from coordinate 7,527 downwards.
TATTCATGTTAGTGTATTCTGTAAATTTTATCTCATATAACTGTTCTAGGGAACAGTTAGCGTAAGTAAGACTAAGTGGAAATAAGATGTAATTTTGACGTCTCATAATACTTGTGACAAATAAGCATAACAGATTTAGATCACCCGGTCATTTCAAGTAATTGTCTCAGCAAGTGCCTCATAATATTTTTTCCGAAACTCACTTTCATATACAAATTTATTTTCATTATCCTCCAAAATGCGTAAATTTTATTACATTTTTTACTTTGGATATTCTATAGGCGAGGGGGCGTAGGGTAATCCCACAATCATAAATTATAATAAAAGGTTTTCTTTTTTTAAACCGATAGACACAGTCTCTCTCTATTAGACAAACTTAAATTCTTCTTTTATGACGTCATAAAAATTTGTTAAATTTGTGTACATTCCAAAAATTCATAAAAAGTAGTAAGTAATTGCCAGAAGATGTAAGTCATAAAATATTTTATGCACCCATTCAATGCACATTATGCGCTTCGAAACTGTTGTTAGAATTATAATATAAATGTTATGTACATCGGTGTCTTCAACTATCCGATTATAGCTAGTTGTCGCTTTTTGAAAGTCTTTTTAAAAAATTTATATTATTATTGTTTTTTTTTTTTTCTTTTTTTTTTTTTTTAATTCAGCAAACACACATAACAATATTTGTTTTACTAAACATTTCCTTACTTTCGAACAATTCAGAATTACATACACGTGTGTGTCATTTATGATTCTACACTTTGACTTTAGCAGTTCTTTCATATGGATAAGTGAATGTTTTGTTTTTTCTTTGTTTTTTTTTTTTTTTTTGTATGATTTATAAATACACAGAAAACATAAAAACATAAAAATCAACCAAATTTATTTCTAAGAAATTTTTATTTTCTTGTAGTTTTCTTATAACTGACATCGAAAGATAAAAGATATATTTGGATTATCAGAGGAATTGCTTGTTACACCCAGAAATACTATAAAACTCTTTTACATATAAACAAATCTATATATATATATATTTCTGATCAACAGCCTGTACATATTTCTCTCAATGCATATATGTATATAAAAAATATAAAAGTCGGGTACTCAAGATTAGACTTAAAGATAAAGTTTAGCTTAACAAGTGAATCGTTTTAAATTCTTTTTCTTTGTCTGTTTAATGAGTTGGCGTAGCAGGATCTGTGACAAAGTAATTAATACTTGAAAATATTATCGGAGATTATTGTCGTCTTCTCAGGGATAGATGTATTTATGGAAGTTAACTTTATCTAAATATTTGATAACATTTTACTTATTAAGGCTGGGACAGGATTAAGAAACGTTGGAACTTTGGTTGTATTCTAGCAAAACATTGAAGATTGCATTTTTTTTGTTCCATATTTTCGGATTTTTTAAAGGAGCAAAATAACTTAATTAAAATTGTAGTTAGTGTTGCAACAATTTTCGAAATTAGGGAAATTTAGGTGTTACTCCCCATAGCGATAGATAGAATTAGGGGAGTAAAACATTGAAACGTATTCAAGAACGAGTCTTCTTTTCTTTATATAAGGGTTCAGAAATTCCTTTGATTTTCGCTTAGTGAAAGCCTACACAAACCGTAGATTGAAGCGGAACTTCCTACAAAAGGCAGCGGTTAGATCCGAAAATGTAAAGGCTTCTTCCAATTTAACATTATTGATAAACACGAATATAAGCGAGGGGGGCAGGGGGAGGGGGGGGGGGCGTTCTAGAAATAGTCAATTTTTGGCATTTACTCAAGTTTAAAAACATCTAGTTTACTTTACCTCACAAGGTTGTACGGCTTGTAGCAGCTGCAGATCTCTCTCTTAGGGTATTAAAGGACAAAAGCAATTCATCATTATTTGCACCTTTATGAATTTTGGCACATTGAATAACTATAGGGAGATCGATAAGATCTAAGGAAAACATCACGCTTGCCTTGACGGATCCTTGACGAGACACCGATATCATTCGAGGGATATGTCTTGAAGAAAGCGTTTTGAGTTCCATTTTCAACTGGGTTGTTATTCACTTAACAAAGCATAGTGAAGATCTTAGAAAGTTGATTCCCTTTCGTGGCATTTTTGGTATTTCATACATCCCCACAAACGTAGCGTTACGTTTTGTTTGTTACGTAATACCTTCCATATCTCTTTACAACAATAGAAAATCAACGGCATTAAAGCAATACAATGTCCATCTGAAAAACTAAATCAAGGTTTGCTTGTATCGAGTATAGAAATTCCTCATTAACTCATGTACAAGGTCTAACAAACAAAACCCGTCCCCGTCCCCGTCGTCCCTTTTGGATTCAACCTACAGATCGAAAAGTTTTGAGATATTTTGATGAAATTTGCTACACTGACGTGCTTTGACGCAAGGACGCAAACTATTGAAAATAGTTCAGGTCAGTCCATTTTTTCAACCACTCCTCGTACAACGAGTTATTTTGAAAAGTCGCTGTATGGAAAAAATTGAATTTTTCAAATTTTCTCGGGAAAAGTCGATCAGTTTGGATCATTTTCAAATTCTTTCGCAAATTCCTAGCTAATATCTTTATTTGCGCTAATGAGAGATGGTTTACCAAATATACTATACAGTTGGGCGGACGGACAGATGGACAGGCAAATAGACGGACTTGGTTTTTAAAGCTCGTTTCTGTGCGTTATCAAAGTTTTGGGAAAAAATTAAATTATGACGCTAGCTCATAGAATATGACATTACACAGAAGGATAATCGGACAGGCGGACAGACGGTCAAGTTTAAATCGATTCAGAATTTAATGCTGATCAAGAACATGTATACCTTGTCGGCTCTCTGAAGCTTCTTTCTGGGCGTTGCAAACGATTTGACAAAGTGAATATACTCTTCATCCTTCGGCGATGCTTCGGTGATGACAACAAAGTTCTTTAATAATATTTTAATAACAAAAAATAATGTATTCTTAAAAAAATTCATTTCATTAAATTTATTTTAAAAGATTTTGTGATTCCTATAACAGCCTCGTCTTGCCCTCAGTTCGTTGAAACTTCAAAACACTTGTTTTGTGGTGGAAAGAGAAATACAGATTAATAATGACGTAATAATGATTAAATTAGTTTAGGTCTTTGCTTTTTCTTATTTATATATGTACATGGCCATGTGCAGAATAGTGGAGTAGAGGTCATTCACTATATTATACGAAACATACGACAGATCAAAGTTTAGTGCTTTAGATCTTATAGGGAAAATAACAAAATGAAAAAAACAAAAAAAAAAAAAAAAACAAAGGTAAATAAATAAACTTGTCTCTCTGGGAAAAAATCATGAACACACAGCAAAAACGAGCTTCATTAAGGCTTTCGTCTGCTATAAGTTATTCAAGTAATTATGTAATTATCGTATCACATAAGAAGAGGTCGACTATTTTCACATATTTTATAGAGTAAGCACCCGGTGTTTTTGGACGAGTATATTACCTGAAATATTATTTGTTATCCATGTCGTTTCCATGTTTTTGTGCATATGTGTGTGCATGTATTCTAAAATTAATCAAGACGATCGCATTCGCATTGTCTCTCAAAAATGGTGGTTAAAGCAATTCACCAACCACTTTATTACTATCACCTTCTATCAGGTACCTGTACGATGTCAACGAACCGCAATTACCGGGAAAATGAAACTCGCTTTGTATAATAATGGAAGGGGTGTTCTGCTGACAACCACGCATAACGCGTAGATGGGTAATTTTAATCAATAATTTTCATGTGTGAGCCGCGATGATGCAAATTATATATTAAGAATAGTGTATATGACTGTGAAACGAATTACTGGCACATTGATGGCAACGAATAACAGAAAGTTTTCTATGCGGGTATATTATAGGTTACAGGTGTAAGTATGCCGGTTATGGACGTCTAACAGTTTGTTTATACAATAATATATAGTCACTATTAAACTAACTCACCAACTACAAAAGTAGAAAAGAAAAGGCGACAGACGTAGGAAGGGGGAGAGGAAGAGATAGAGATAGCGAGAAGGAACGCTTACTGGTTTTTTGATAAAGAGTTGGAAAATAGGAAATGTCTGAGACTTTATTAATAAGGAAATGATATGACGGAAAGGAATATTTGTAGAAACCTTGTTTGATTTTTATATATATATATATATACATGGGAAACTGCTACTGTGTGCTTTTTTAATAGATAAGAGCGCTTACATTGTCAGATAAAATCATTAATAACTTGTACTGAAAAACAAGTCATCTTTAGAAGTGCCTTCATCTTTCCATAAGTCAGTCATTATGAACTTTATTATAAGTGGAAATAAAAAAAACAAATGTTGAAATCTTTTTCTTTTCTCGAAATCATTTCATTTTCATATTAACTGTAAATTATGTACTTTTTCTGCATATATAGAACTTGTGATAATTCTTCCATTTCCTTATTTTGCTTAATTGACAATTTTTTTATTTTTATTTTTCTATTTATTTTGAATTTTTTTTTTTTTTGTGAAAAATAATAAAACAGTTAAGAAAATTGATTTGTCCAGAGTTGAAGTTCTTGGAAGTCCTCATTCATGCAGTAATTAGCTACCATTACAAAAACTCAATTTCTATGCAATTTTCAATGATTGGCTTGCTGCTGGTCATGTGAATGTATGTCCACTAAACACATAAATTATTATGTTGCCAGTTGTCGGTGATTTAAAGCAAACTATAATTCTCAAGAATGAAGTTATTAAGCAAAGTAAGTAATAATGAAAAAAACAAATAAACAAAAAAAGATAGCGCCGTTCACTGCTTAATCAACTGATACGGTTCAATAAGATAATTGCTACGTAATCAATCAAAATGTTTTGAGCAAAGACTTCAAAGCGTATTGTAAAAGCATTACGCTTTGATTTATTGGCATTGAAAGAGGAAGATGAGGAACGGACTTGTGTGATGCAAATATAAACGGGACAGATAGGATTTTTTCTTCTTAACCACGCGGCTAATTAGCGACTTTTTTTTTCGGAACCATTTGTAATAAGCGCTAACCCCCTTAAATATGTACACTAATAAAATATACCTAAGTCCCGTCAAAAATAAATTGTAAGTTTACAGTTCATATATATATTTAACAAAAAAAAAAAAAAAAATTGTTCAAGAGAACTTTCGAATCCAGATTGCAGGCATTAGGACATTGGGACATTAGGACAAACAAAATTTTCACAGATCTTGTGTTTCATTAAGTTACAAGACTTTGCAGTAAAACTCGGACTACATCCGGCTAGAGTGTGGTGATCAAATAGAAAAACGACACTGAGAAATTTGAACTCGCAGACACTGTCTTCGTAGCCCCTAATTCCATTCATTTAGCTCCGCTGAAGCCTAATCGCTGCCCACTTTAATCGAAGCTTTTTTTAAAGGAATGGAGAGTCTTATTCCATGACTGACAATACTCTCTGTTATTTACCCTATCTAAAGAAGTTATCGAACTTTGTCCAATTGGTTTTTTTCAAGACTGGAGAAGAAATGTTATGAAGATTAGTAGGTTAAAGAGGACGCGGAAAACGTACAATGGATAACTCTTCGCAGAGTTGCATGGATTTTGACTTTGTATTCAACTGGAAGGTGAGGGAAGAATAGATGTTGATCTAGATTAGTTTTGTGCAAATCATTTACCTGCTAGCAACGTGCTTTGCGTCCTCTATAAATTATGTTCATCAATTTTCAAGCGCCGTTGTCTTCGCGTTGTCTCCCTTTGAGAGTTGCATGAGTAAATGGTAGAGTCAGGACGTCTTATGAACGCTGAAGTCCCAAGAAACAGTTGTTGAGAAGATTACGTTAGACATGACTTGTAGGAATCATTTTGGCCGCGTTTGCGCTACAGTAGACGAATCTGAAATGCAATATATATATGTACTCAAGTGATAAATTTTACCTATAGAGAAATACTTTCGGTAAGGTGAGTAGTATGTCGTTGCTGACACTCTGAAACACAACACCATTGTGTGTGCATATCAGAACAACTGTGTGCAATAAAATAAGGATTATGTAACAGTCAGGCAAATGGAGATCGCAAAAGTCACTGCTTCTAGTCCCTCGAATATCACATCAATCGTAAATTTATGCCTGTGTACTTACGCGGTGAAAATTATCCCTTCATCTCATATACACTGCAATTGTAAATTTTAGACATACTTACTTCCGTCAGTGTAATGCATGTAGACTTTTAGAAAGATTGTAGGCCTAAATAACAATTTTTTCCATCCATCTTTACTGATAAAGTCTAGTTGCAAGGCATACAAAAAAACGCAGTGGATACTGTATATACTTATTGTTAGAAAGAGATAAAGGGATGCTGGTCTCAGCCTAGTGGGCGCATGCCCAAATCGGTAAGTGTTACACGGTTGTAGACTGACCACTTACCATACCTACGACCAAGCGTGTTCTACAGATCCGAGATATGGACCTACGAACATTGACTAAGTGGTCGCGACATTTACCTACTCGGTTGTTCGGTGCTTGCGTATCACTTCTGGACAGCAATCACAGCTGACTTTTTAACGTTTTGTTTTTGTTTATTGTGAAAATAACACGGGAGTTGCTTAAGCAAATAACAAGTCATTGATTGGATGGCTAAAGCAGAAGGGAGAGCGGCATAGGACAGTTCAGTACTCTTAAAGGTGCTTCTCGCACGCAGTTGAACGTGGTCATATTTAGAAATGACGATATTGTGACTCCCGACACATTGCTTCTGTTTTTTGGCTCAGTGGCATCAGTCGGTAGCGTATTCTAATGATGCTTTGCTTCGATTTGTTTTATTTTCCTCAGATATTTGAACTTAAAGTCGATATTAACGGCTTTCTCTGACCTCAATCATTTTTTTATGTCCATCACACATTATATCCACTTTTCATAATCCGTTACGATTCAGCAGCAGCTTAGCAGCACGAATTGACCAAGGAAAGCAACAATTCTTTGAAGTTTCTCAGCATGTATAACTCGACCTAGTCGAAGCTTCAATTCTGAGAGCGTATGCGTTAATTGTGTCAACAATCGTTGGTTTTTGTTTCTGTCAAAAATCTTTCAGTTCAACAAAGTTGAAGAGCTAATCTTGAAAGAATCGTAGTGGCGGTTAACTTTTCTTGATACTTAACAATATTCCCATAGATCGCCTTCTATGTTTTTTCTTATTTCTTTGTATACTCTTTACTTCCTAATTCCCAATGGCTGTAATTTTTGTAAAGCGTTTAACTGACTTAGTATATCTCTCGGCAGATACTATGAAAGTTCAAAAAAGTGCCAACGGAAACAGGAAGTGGAGCAAAAGTCTCTTAATAATTCTTTAACATCTTAATGTTAAGATCTTATACAAGCATATGATGAATGCGTTTGCAATGAGATCCAACAGCGAATGAGGTAACTACGTGTTAACATATTAAGAATATATTCGCACTATAGACGAGAGAATGACGAAACAACTTTGTAGAGACAAAAGATCCAATAAAAAAAAAGAAGGAAAAATTTAAACTAAACTT
>CCAG010004415.1:0-55846 GCA_001077435.1 Glossina morsitans morsitans | reverse complement strand
CAACTCCTATGTATGTTACTACAGTCTGTATTATTTGAAATTATTAATTACGGAGTTTGTGATGGGGGAAAAAAAAAATTAGAGGCTTGGGAACAATTTCAACGACAATTGTTCATTGTTCATTCGAGCTCCAATACCTTACCATAGTAAGGACTGAATATTGGGCTCGATAATTAAGCCGATGTTTTTTTTACCAAATTTCGGAAAAGGGGCAAACAGGCGAATGAGTTTCACGCTGAACAATCTTTGATGCATTTTTCTATACACTGAAGCAGCTTCAAAACTATTTGCTTTCCTTTGATGGTTTTTCAAATAGCTATGCGGGGCATGTAGATTACGATGGATGTATGCCTGAGTATCAAAAAGATGAATTCAACGTACTATTACTCCCAATTAACAAGAAGCCTAAAAAATTGCACTCATGGAGAAAAATTCAACAACGTTTCCCGTAGGTTTTTCTTCAATTGTAGTTAAGTTCAATGCATTTAACATTTAGGCTCATTGCGTTAACTTAATTTCGGTCATCGACATCAGTAATTTCCCTTCTAGTGGCTGTTACTATAAATTTCTTCATATTGACTAACGGCATTTTCATTGTGTGCCTTAAAATTATAACGTCCTACTAGCTGCAGGATGTCTGCTTGCGGTTCTCTAACCAGATGAAATAATTTTATGTATTTATATTCACTTGTGCTACAGAGTATATTAAGTTTGTGCGGATGTATGTAACGCCCAGAAGGATTTAATAAAGACAGAGATACAGACATAAAGCTTGATTTAGGTAGTCACTTAATACAGTCTCATAGACTAAATATGAAAACGTAGTCCAGTTGCCAATGAACCTTCATAAGGTCATTAATATATTGAGCACGATGAAATGTGTCTAAGATTTACTCTATCAAGATTCGATTCGCTTTAAAATATTCTTACCTGCTAAACACAATGTATAATGCATTTAAGTTCTGACTATATATAGGATAGAAATTCCAGCCTTTCTTTTTCTTTTTCATATCTTAATTTACTCAAAAAAAGTTTGATGCCACATATCACAGTTACTTCAATTTTATACTACCAAGTGATGATAGCACACAGATTCACGCATCGGACACACCACAGAATGTAAATATACTTAGTGAAGGTAGGTTCCGACTGGTTTTCCAGACTATCTGTCCGTTCAATCCGTTGTTTGCCTATTTGCATGCAGAATGCAGTGTACGCACTCCCACCAAAACGACATATTCGGCCCACAATTCTACTTGCGAATGCAAAAACATACAACTTACAACTCAAAGTATGTCTCTATACAGGCGTAACGCAAGTGTCATATGTCTACGGCAGGTTAAGGTTTAAGGGTTAATTTTGTAGGGTTTCCATACGCGTAGGTTTCTTATGTCATGCATGTTTACTAGTAAATTAACGCCATTCCATTTTATCTGCACTTATACTACAGAAGATTAAAATGATTCTCATAAATGCTACAGAAAGAAAAATATCAATATATTTTGATTTAAAAACCAATTTCATGAAATTGTGGTAGGAATGTTATAGACTTTTCTTCTTATAGCGATTTTTTCGCTCGAACTAATTTTCGTTAGGATTTGTTTATGGAACGTCACGCGTATACTAGAAATCAACGAATCGTTGATTGAATTTAGAAATAAATAGGCAGACGGACAGACAAGCAGATATGGATTCAGGAAAACATTCCGTATCAATCGGTGGGCTTGTCTTAAGCCTCTCCAGATTTGTAGACTCTATATCATCAGTGGTGTATAGTATAAATGATAAATATGTTTAGTTAAATGTAGCCAGCTTATAATTTAACGCGTTATGCATATATAGTTAAATATAGAGTGAAAAGTGTTAGTCCGTAATTTATTGCAGAGTTTTAGGAGTACATGAGAAATTTTGTCTTCTTAAAAATCCTAACGATAGACCACATTAGAGAGAAAAAAGCAAAAAAAATTATTGAAAACATGGTTTCTCAAATACGATAACAAACCGTTTTTTCTCCTAACTAAAAGGAACCAATGCCGGCAAAGGCGGTCTTTTCTCTTCTGTTAACCATCCGGATCATAAAAGCTGTTATATCTGTGCTTAATTCACACCTTGGCATACGTGCGACCATGTATGTATGTATGTATATATATAGATATGTATGTATGTATACATAGCCAGCGTGCGATTGTAATCCATGTACAACACGTAATAAATGCATGCCTGTTTACAAAACACTACCTACATAATTGATGCAAAATGTATTCCTTTTTCTTTGCTCAGGGGAATTACCGAATGATGCCATTTCGTTATGTGCAATGTAAATGTTCGATGTTGTACTTCAGCAATTTAATGTTGAATTGCACGTGTTAATATCAATAATTGCGTTTTGCAATAGTTAACGCACCTATATTATGTCAAACATGTCTCAGTAACTTGTTAAGGGATTATACGCAGCACGGTAGAGCAAGTATTGCAACAATAAGAGCAAATATTTGTGTACATAAAACAAATGCAATCGGAACGATAGGGTAAATACGAAAAGTAGAAAATCTATAATGAAAATTGAAAATGAAACTAAAAAAGTTGATGCTCTTTGCACATTTGAATTCGCTATATAGATTGATTTTGAAATTTTTGCATTTGTAACACGAGAGAAGAGGACGCCTACGCTTAACTCACTTACGTAACAATTACATTTTTTATGAATTCTAAATGGCTTGGTATTACTAAAAAATATTTGTGACAACATTAAGAACAACATTAAGCTATTAATTTGTCTAAATTCTGCGTCCTTAGTAAGTTTGCTGCAATGGTTTTCTTTTCAGGTCCTTGGTTTAGTCTGCCTTTAGCTATGTGAACAAATAATGCCTTCTGATATTTCTAGTGCAAAGTTCAACATTTCTCATGATAATCTTACTAAGACAAACCTATCTGCTAACTTCACTATACCCTGGACCACCTGTGGTATAGGGTATATTAAGTTAGTGCGGTCGTACGTAACACGCAGAAGGGCTTAAGATAGACCCACCTTTTATTACACCGACCGATTCAGAATTATAATCTGAATTAATCTAAGCCTGTGTGTCCGTCCATGTCTGTCCACGTAAATTTGTGTTCAAGCTAAGTACCGCAATTTTTGAGATATTTTGATGAAATTTGGTTCAGTGACGTGCCTTAACCCAAGGACGAACGCTATTGAAAATGGTTTGAATCGGTCCACTTTTTCGACCACTCCCCATATAACGCCTTATTCTGAAACGTCATTATATAAAAGAAATTTGTAATTTTCAAAATTTCTCAGCAAAAGTGCCTAAGTAGTAAGTATTTCGGCATTCTAAATTGGTATGAAAACTTTGGACCGGCTGTGGCAATTTTTGAAAAACCTCTCATACAACGAGAAATGAAGTTCATCCGTGAAAAAGATGTAATTTTCAATGCTTCATATTGAAAGTTGTATCGTAATAGTAATTGAGCCTTAAAAATTTAACTGTACCAAATGTGGACCACCCACGCTTAATCTTGGATCCTGCACAATACAAAAATTATATCTTGTTTCTATAAAAAGGCACATTTTCCATGTGCGTATTTATAATGGCAAGATCCAAAATTAAGCGTAGGTGGTCCAAATTTTGTACAGTTAATTTTTTATGCTGAATTCAATACGAAGCATTGCAAATTATACCTTTTTCACGGATGAACTTCAGTTTTCGTTATATGAGAGGGGGTTAAAAAATTGCCACAGCAGGCCTAAAGTTTCCATACCAGTGTACAATGGCCAAATACTACCACTTTTGCTGAGAAATTTTAAAAATTCCAATTTTTTTTCCATATAACGACTTTTCAGAAGAGGGAATTATACGGGGATTGGTCGAAAACGTAGGCCGATACGAACCATTTTCAATAGCGTTCGTTATTGGGTTAAAGTACGTCACTGCACCAAATTTCATCAATATGTCCCAAAAATTGCTGTATGTAGCTTGAACACAAATTTACATGGACAGACAGGCTTAGATCAATTCGGATAATGATTCTGAATCGATCAGAATAAAAAAAGTGTGTCCATCTTAGGCCCTTCTGCATGTTACATACGGCCGCACTAAGTTAATATCACTGTATCACAAACAGTACAGGGTATTAGAAATGTGATAGACAATGAGGTGTAGGGTATTTAATGGCCGGTCTTGCCCGACTATAATGTTCTTACTTGTTTTCATTTGATTGAGAACGCTGTCTCTCCTCAAGAATGGGTAGAAGCCGTGAATCCTTCCTTCTTCAAGGATTGCATGAACTGTTAACGCGCGAAACAGTTCAGTGATAAAATCGCGAATCGAAAACCCGCGTCCCGTTGGTTTCAAACAAATAACTTTTATTTAAAATTGAGAAAATATTCAACAGTGAAACGCAAGTAAGCGGTCCTTCCACGTAACCTAACGCAAGAAACAAATTGACGACTTTTTACCAACGGCTTAACAAGTTTTATATTTTTAAGAAATTGCCGCTCCCTAGTGGGTACATACTCAAACCGGCGGTGTTGTCTTCAATTGCTAAGTAATCGCTCTATCTGCAAGATCAGGTACATTCAACAGCACTAAAATTTCAATGTGTAAGATAGATAATGAAACTATTTGACACCCAATCGTTTCTATTTATTAAACATTACCTTCGAAACCGAAGAAAGTGTTTGCGGCACTCTAAGCAAGGGTTTTGGTAAAAGTACTCTTCGACAGCATATGCAAAAATGCAGGGATCGTCAGAAAGGCAGTGAAAAAATGTATTACTTTTTCCATATCAAAAAGGCTTCATTCACACATATTCGTATTCGAAACAAAATGAATATGTAACTTACTTCAAGATACTACGAAACCAATAAGAAACTTACTATCATGGTTATGTCATATATTTATGATAACATCCCGTCATAGTTGCGAAAAAATTTTCTTTAACATATAGAATAACATTTTGTTTCAATTAAAATTTGAAAACAATTTTTTCGTAAATTAAAAACTTATCATCTATAAATAGTAAATAAATATTTGTCAACTGATTGTGTTTTCGCAAACTCTTAATCGCTGCTGCAATCATTCCATATAAACATACGCATTAACATATGTCTATAATAATGTAATAGTACGAGAATCGGTGTAAATAAATGTGTGTATATACGTATATATATATATATATATATATGTTCGCGTGTGTATAAATTTATTAAATAAATTTTGTAAATAAACACACACACACACACACATCGATTATAAAGCCATAACGCATTTTGCATTAATTACGAAAAGGGATATTATTTAAATTTCCATTACTTAAACAAACATTACGATACATATACGATCAGAGTTTCTTTGTATTCAACACTAATTGACTGTTGATTATAGGATTTTGAAGGATGAAATAAGCTTTTAAAATACAAAAATATTCCTGCCACTGATCATAATGTTGTCTGTTGTTGATGTTAATATAAGAGTTGAGCAAACCAATTAAAAATTTTACACATTTCCTTCGGCTTACTTTCGATTTTTTCATAGCCTGTTTTGATTCCATGACATTTGCTATGCAAAAATATTCATTTCTAAATAATATCTAAAGTTTATCTCTTCATTTATTTGATTTATATACTATTTCTAATAATAATAATTCGTTGCTTTACTGTTAAAGCACGAGTTAATTCGTCTAATAACTATTTTTCCGTCTCCCCTGATGACGTATCTCTCTCGCTTTCTCTCTTATCACTGTACTTCCGTTTCTTTCGAAATGCTCCAATTGTTTATATTACAGCACCGAGAAAATTGTTTTCTTTCATTAACCGCTTCTCACAAAAACCAGACGACGTGTTCAAGTAACTTCTAGTCACTTCACTAGTTCAAGTAACTTCTTCTAAGTCGGAACACTAAGCATTCAACCTCGAACTACGTCTTATAAACAATCTGGCGTCTGGTGGTGGATGCTTGGCTTATACGCGCATCTCGCTCGTCATGGTGAGAATAAAGACTCTACGACAATTCATTTTATGCAGTTACATACGTACAAGGAATTTTAAACGTAAGGCATTGTATGGAAAATGATCGAAGAAGTGATCCAATCCCAAAGCGTTTTCAGAAACGTTAATCTTTGGATCAAAACATGCTTTATGGCCTTGAGGATGACATCCCTCCTTAGAAGCTGGCTAAGAAACGAAATTCCAAATCTAAGTAAGCGCCTTCTTCCTTAAGAAACCTCGAAAATTTGAACCGAATAAAATTGTTGCATTGTTTTTCCGTGTTCTTAATATTAAATAAGAAAGGAATTTTTCTATTTGATTATAATTTTATTCGAACCCTTATGTCTTACGCTACATTAAAGGTAACGTAAGCATCGTTTATTATGCAAAATTTCTAATAAAAAAATCTTTCTACAAAAAAGATAGTTTCAACACTTCTCTACCAAAATAATTACCATTAAACCACAAAGCATTAAATTTGCGGTCTGGCTTTAAATATATTCCAAATTTTTTGTAATTTTCATCATTCAGTTTCCAGTTGAAATTTTAAACTTCAATTCAATTTTGAAATTTAAAAAAAAAAATTTGTGATGAAAAAAAAATTTTTTTAAATGGGGTTGCCGTAAAAGTTATGATGCATGTTTAGGCATTCCAGTCTCTTAACGTATTTGCACATGTTTCAATACGTTTGCACTCATTTCGATTGATTGAGTGAATCGGCCAAAAACAAACCATATGCATGTCACCAAAAGTTGTCTAACTTCGTGCAGTACCTTCTTTCACCATAGATATCGTTGAAAATTCTTTCTTTTCAGTGCGTGAATCCCAGTTAGATGGTCACATCGTCAAAACTTAACCATATGCCTGCATATGTTAGATAATACAATCTATAAATATATTTACATACATACGTACGTATTTTATATAAAAATCTAAGATCCTACTCAATAAGTTCATAAGAAGAGATATAGTTGTCATCACTATATGTCAAAATTCTACAACATTCTGCGCATTGGTTTACAAGTATTATCTAGAAATCATATGCAGCGCAGTCCGATATATTCCTGTCTGTATATTTCAAAACTTTCAAAAACGTAAAAATTGACTTTGAAAACTGAAGGTTACTAAAAACGTTATTAACTTGGATCGGGAGTGAGTTAAAAACATATTCAAATATTCGAAATAAGATAAAAAAGCGAATACCTTACAGTCTCCAGCGAGTATTGAGTAGGGTCACTTACAAAGTGAACACAAAAACAAAAAATTGGAATCTGAAAGCTAGACGCAAAGTCCACAATTAACGATATATTGATATGAGTTACTAGCTATGCACTAAATGTTTAACGGCTTTTCGAACAACCCAATACAATTCAAGATATATTTTGATCCTTTGCGGATTTCCTAATTACCTTTTAAGAGACTAGTAAAGCAACATAAGCTATGCATAAAATATAAATATCTAGGATGTATGTCTTTAACCACAATTTGTGTAAAAGTATTTAAGTACTATCGGTTTGTTAAGCAAAAGAGAGAATGACCAAATAAACGTAAGCAAGCTGTTATTTGCCATTGAAGAGTGTAAATTAAATTTGTAACTAGAGAAGGACAACAGTACATAATTTATAGGTATTACTATTATATAACAACCTTAGCTAAAGTAGGTTTTTTATTACATTAAATGGCTGCTGATGTTAGTTTATCTGTAGAAAAGAAAGATAATTTATAAAGACTTACGCAGTGTACACAAACACATTTGCCTTCTACGTCTAATATGACCGCATATACAATATAATTACGTTGGCTGTGCTATCCATCTGGAAGAAAAAAATCTCTATATATTACCTACGATGATAGTGAGTGAGCGAGTGAATGGGTGTTTGATTAATGATAATGATTGATATACCCGTTCAAGAATATTGGACTAGTATTCACGCACACGCACACACACACTAAAGAATTTATTCAACAAGTTCAAGACTAAAGGGACTGAAGTTAAACTAAGTTTTCAATACGTTTGTAAAAAAAGTTTTCCTTATGCTATTGCTTTGGTTGGTTCGTATATACTTAGATAAAATGAGAAACACAAATTGTATTTGACGATATCTTCTTGGCAATGATTTTGTGATATTGCTTATTTATCCACTAACAAATTTCTACACATACAAATGCCTGCATATATTTATTTACCCATATATGTTATGTTAAAATTAATGAATAAATAAACAAAAACTTAAGGTGTTGAAGAAGAAATGTTTTTAAGAGGAAATATTTGCTATGGAAATAGCAAAATTCTTATATTTGTTTATATGCAAAGTGTTGCACGAAAATTATTCCTAGGGATCTCCTTAAGGAAAATATAAAATTTTATCAATTTTGATTTGGTTTGCTTAACATAAATTATTTAATCTACAAAACAACTTGTGCTGCTATCGAAAGGTAGATGCATTCATTTGCATACATTCGCTCAGGTCATCTTTCCAGCTAAAAAGAGCTATTTACGTATGTTTTGCACCCAACAAAATGCAAGCAACAGGTGTTGAATACCTTTGCTATAAATTCCTTGAGCTTGTTTCCTTTAAAAAGTTCTTTCAATTTTAATTCCAAGATAAGATTCAATAGGTGGGATAACAACACATCAGGGGCTTAGAAATTAGGTATGAATATATCATCTAAGATACTTCAGATTGCATTCCAAGAAGGGAATTGTCTGGGTAGAGAAAAAAGGGACTTTACGACGGACGCGTTAGCAGTTGTTTTTCTTTCGCAAGTTTTCGCAATTCCTCTGCATCTATCTGAACAGGAATTCTGACGACTAATGGCTTTACCCTTAAATTTGTAATCACTGGTAAAAATATCTGAATCCATCGGTCATGTCTTGCCACCCCCTTCATCCATTAATCTGGCGGTAATTTGAAACGTATTGAGTGTTTTGCTGTGAAGAAAAAATTCCAGCTGTTAAGGTCGAAGGATTTCATGACGAACGTTTAATTCTAACACAGGTTCTCGTTGTCTTATACCCAAACGTGAGTGAATCCATTAACTAGATCCGAGCAAGCAGGAATATGCATACTTTATCGACAGCTGTAAGCTCTGCGAATCCATAATCCGCAACTATAGGGTTTATTCGATATTGAGAACAACAAACCGGCCGCTGATCTTGTCACCAGAACGAGTACTTTAGAAAAAGCTAGCTTTCGACTAATTGTATCATTCTGTGAAGAGCCATCGAGGATGGATGAATCTTGGCTGGAAGATTCTAATGTCAAGTGATGTGTACTTAGCGCATAACACAAAATTATGTTCATTTATTTCGAGGGTATGCAGAAGTTAGAAGAAGTGTTAAGGAAACAACTCGTAAAAATTAGTGCACAAGCGACAGAACTATTATTCTACCAAACAAAAAAAAGAAAGAAAACAATAGAATGTAATAAAACAAAATGTTCTTCCTTCTTATTAAATATTAACCAGCACTGTAAAAACGATCGTCCGTACGGCAATCGCGAGAGAGAAGCGTTAACATCAACGCTAAAGTCACGATCTATTTCCATTAATCTTTACAGATGGTAGAAACTTAAAACTTTCATCAATCGTTTTTCTCTACTTTCCTTTAAACGCTCTATCCGGAGATTAGAACCAATACCCAATTGTCTGCACAAACAAAATAAAAGTAAACATTAGATATTCGACAAACAAATCTATATATATATATAAATATATAATAAAGTTGTGTAAGAATTTGGTGCGGAAAGAAGTGAATCAGTCACTTGACATTTAAAAGATTCAATTTTACATATGCACTTGCTTGTAATGCTGGGTATTCGAGATTCGCCATAAGGCAGGTTTAACTTTTTTACTACTTGTTCTGAAGAGCAATAGCTTCCTTCATGTGTATGAATAATTTTTGGTAGAAGAGTAAGTATATGAATGAATAAATTTACAATGCTGTTCATTTGCGGAATATCTCGTATTATTTGTATACTAAGTGTACATTCTCTCGTTTGTTTTTATAACTGAATGCAATTTTGTATAATATTTGTGTGATATATTTACATATTATCAACATGATATTCTCTGCATTTGTCTGCGCAGTCAATCCTATAATTTTCTGTTTATGCATTTCTTCTTTCTTCTTCTATCTTTCTCCGACTTCCGACTTCTTCTCTTACTCCTTCACCTTCACCTTCACCTTCACCATCTTAAGCTCCAAAATAGAATAAACAAAAAATATTTTCATTTCCCCCCTTTTTGATTTCGAAGAACTGTTTATTATAAGATGATTTGTTTTGTTACATATGCATATATATAAAGCAAAATAAAATGATTGGTTTACGTAATCACAAGTGAAATAATTCATAGTTTTTATGCAAATTTGTTTACGTATAAATTACAATGATTTATTAAAATTAAAATTGTTTTGAATATTATTGCAATTATAATTATCAAATTATGTAAATTATTACAAATTTTCAGTACGACAAGCTACCGAATCGATAACATATCAAATGGTTTGTAATTAACACTGCAAATCACCATTTCATACATAATATGAAGGTGTGCACGTAAGTAGGTTCTTTGTATCGAAATATTTTTAACGCGTTCCGAAACTTTGACTATACATAACTTGGACCTTCGTAGTTGTTACGGCATAAATTTCATTTGTTTACAAGACATCATTCCATGCATATCAAAATTTAAAGAGATGGATATCACTGAGAAGCTTTAACGCTAATACATGTTAATACATGTCTGTTTTAAACCTAATCAGTTATTTTCGATGAAACGATTACTACCGAATTTCTACATGATAAGTTCTTATCATAATTAATGCTAAGCAGAGAAATTTTTCATTAAAAGCCCGTCCTGCCAGTCCTCGTAGAGTTCTATGTGTTTAAGAAGTATTTCTATATGTGTGCAGAGAAATTGAATTTTTTTCTTTCATTCCCTTTCCACTAATTTAACGTTTTCCGAACATCTACATCTAAAAGGAATTTGTTAACCATTTCTTCCTATTTCCTTTCCCTATGTATCTAGTGTATAGTAAATATAAATTATAAGCATCTCTCGTGTAAAACAGTCTACTTCGTACCGCTCTGCATTGAAACCTGTGCCATATGAACCGCTTTATTTGTCTGTTTGAAGAAAGATAATAAAATTTCCTACTCAGATGTGTAGAATGTAAACAAAGACTGCGTGCACCGTGTTGTGTCGAAGTCAAGTCCTTTATGATGGGTTACATTTCATTCCACACAGACATGCAAATGGAACGACGATCACATAATTCATTTCATCAAAAGTTATAATAAATTTTTTTTTTACTCAAAACCTCTTTTTTTAGCGATAAAAGAACATTAAAAGCAAAAAGCAATTAAAAAAATAAACGCAATAAATCTTTGATTTTTTGAAATCATATTATAACTAAAATCGCATATATGTAGTATTGAAACCGTGCTTGATAAGTATTTTGTTATATAAGGATCGCCGGTATATATTTACATATATTACATATATGAAGTCCGTTGCATATCTACAAGAATTATTCCAAGTGTAAATAACGGCATGATTTTACATATTTAGATATTTATGCGTTCCTCTGTCTGTTTGGTCTTCTATATGTCCATGTGTCGCTATCCTCCTATACATCGAAATCGCCAAGGCTTCGAATTTCGAATATTAAATCTCATTCGAATATTAGATTTGTTCATAGCTAAGTAAAATCTGACGGTATATCTCCTTGCCCTTTGCAGTAGTGCTTGTCCTTGTCTGTTAGACACATCACTCACATCAACGTGCATGTTCGCTTTCGTAAAAGACTTGTGTCTCAGTCTTCAGTGAGGTCAGCCCGTTAATAACAATGTATAACAAGCGTCTTCAGATAAATATTTTAAAACATGTTGAATTCAACAAATAAAAAAAAAGATTAAAAAAAAGAACAATTAAGACAAGAAGGTGATTAATAAAGAAGGATTCGTTTTAAGCTGAAAATAATTCTTATTTTTTGTATCTTTTTTTTAATTCTTGTTACTTTGGATTTGCATTAAATTGCTAATAACATAAATTCCTCTTAGCTTTACATGAATAATATTTAAAGCCCATAAAAGAGAGTTTTTTTGTCTGAGTACATCTCATATGCTTTTTTCGTACTTCCAAGCAGCAAAACCAATTGTTATTATTGGCAATTTGCTTAAGCATACTTTCCGAAAATTGTAAATAAAAAATAAATTTTTTTGTTTTACAACAACAAAATGTACAAGAAATCATGCTGTATAGCATACATATTTTGTCCAACAAAGTCTACGTTACGTATAAATTTAACATGTATATAAACAAATTGCGAGGAGCAAAAAAAAAAAAAATTGAAATTCTGGAAATGAAAATTTTTCCTGCTTTTCTACTACTGCTTGCGAGAGTATGCATGATTGTAAGCTTATCCCAACGTTAATATGTGTACATTGGAATTACAAGCACAAAAACCTTATAAAAGAAGACAAATGATTTCATTTGTGGATTTAAAATACCCACACTCATGTAGATGACGAGCTCTAGAGCACTTTCGGTCGGGCTCTTCTGCAGGATTACTCAGCCTATGCACGTATGCATATATGAGGTTTGTAATTAATCACTTTTGTGTTTATGTTTGTGTTTTGTGTTTTTATGTTTTTATGTACGATGCACACACATACTCCAATGTTCTACTAGTTGCTGCTTGTGTCTTCATAGCACTGTTCTTTATAACTTCAATGGTGAAGGCATGATGTCTTTGTTTGCTGAGCAATTCACACTCTTAATTGTTAAACAATGCCTGAGCTTAAATATTTACCTAATAAGTTTTTACTGCTATCATGTTGCAAGGTCTACATAACATAACGTAACATAAGTTGAATTTTTTTTTTTCGGTTTTTTGCAATCATTACGAGCGTAGTAGTAATAGTAGCTTGATTGTCAAACTGGCTGTCAAGAATTTTTTATGAAATTTAAAATATTTTTTTATTTTGTCCTTTTTTTTAAGCCTGAAGGAGCTCTTCGAAATTTATGAAGAGATCAACTTAGTTAAGTATAGAAGATTGTGAAGAGTAAAGTTATACATTCGTTACTTATTCTAGGCTTAACAAATGCACAGAGATAAACGGTGACGAAATAAATTAGTAGGAAACCACGGCAAGTTACAAGAGCATGTCAATTGTCCAACAATATCCACGAGTTGGGAGGAAATCTGAGCAAGAGCGAGTACTTGCCAAGATGTGCGCCCATTAGATTGTGCGAGCTTTCGAGAAAGAGTAACGCAAAAATGTCATTAGGCATGGATAGGGTTAAGGATAAGGATAGGAAGTGGTAGATAAATTCCCTGGGAGGGAATTACCTTTTGCAAGGATCGGTCATGAAATCAAGAAAAAAGTCAAGCCGAGTTGTGGCCTAGGGAAACTAAGTGATGTATAAAGTTTCTTTTTTACATTGGACTTAAAACAAGTGAAAAGATTATAGTCGGCTCAGGCCGACTATTAAATACCCTACACCGCATTGTCTAACACAATTCTCATTTTTGGCATAGAACACAAAAATTATACCCCTGTTTTTATATCAACTTACTAACTATTATGGAACTGTATATTAATAATTAGACCTCTTTGTAAATAAAGGCTTACTTTCCCCAAGAATGCCCAAAACGTTAAAAAAATTTAGATGCATGTTCAAAATTCAGCCGAATTAGTTGTTATAATAAATTACTATTACGGATCAATTTTTATGATAAAATATTAAAATTTAGACTTTTCTGCCCTAAAAAGTAAAAATTTTCTTGAAAATCCTTGCTTAGCGTAAGATCGAAAAGTAGACGTGGATGATTTGGTCGTGGGCATTTTGTAGACTTCATTTTTATATCAAAATATTATTACGGTTTAATTGTCATCATAGCATAATAAAATTTAGACTTTTCCGCCCCTTACAGACAGGCTTATATCAGTATAATAATAAGTAGGTCTATCTTAACCCCCGTCGTGTGTTTTAAATATGTTCACTCAAACTTAACATAGCCTATACCACAAGTGAAGGGGAAAATTAATTACAATTTTTTATTACCACTAAACGCCTTATATCAATTCACCTAAAAGCTATTCTCTTGTCTTCCGCATAAACTATCAAATGTTATTGTTTTTGTTATGTTAAATAAGTATACTTTTTGTGAGAAGGTTTATATGGGAACATGACTTTAAAATATAAAAATCTATTTAATCGAAACTCACCATAATAGATGGACGGGTTAAATAACAAACTATTTTGCACTTATTGCTATCACAAACTGCTAAAATTTTTATTTTGTTGCCCCCGTATAAGCCTACTATTTGTACAAATATTTACATAACACAGCACTCAATAACGTGATGTGTTGGAAGAGGTTTCCAAAAATGGTTCTATGGCTGTAGGTTAAACAAAAAAATGCATTGAAAAAGTTCAGACAGACAGACGAATGCTAAATTTGATTGTGATACGTATTAACATATAAAGCTTGAGTATCCTTTACATTGCTATAACACTTTTACTATTTGCTTATATTGCTTGTATTGTGTATAATTGTTATAAGTGTACGACAATTTCTTTCAGCACAACTAACTTCCTAATGCAACGTTTATCATGTTTATAATTCAAATCGTTACCAACAGCAGAGTGGCGCAGTGGAAGCGTGCTGGGCCCATAACCCAGAGGTCCGAGGATCGAAACCTTGTTCTGCTATTCTATTTTTTTTTTTTTCTTATTTACAAAGGATGGTAGGTAGCATGCTGACGACATATGACAATCAGCGATTGAAGATATCCTAAGAAAATTCGTTATTTTCCTTACGTTAAAAGGCTCATGTGTGTGCTTCCTCTTCTTTTTTTTCTACTGTCATGATATTGTTTCTGGGCACATAACTATTACTTTCTGCATTCATTTGCAAAATTTTGTTAACAAATAAATAAATAACTAAACAAATTACAAAGAAATAAATGAATTGGAATCGAATTTCAGTTATCTCCACAAATGCTTGCGGTACTGTTGTTAGTAGTAAAATCAATAAAGTAACGAACAAACAGAGGCAGATATGATGAAGTGATAAGCAAGAATGGCTGTTAGGTTAGGTTTTTCGAACTGAAATATATGTCACAAGCGTAGAGCATGGATTATTAAGTTTCTTTTATGTAACTAACATATTGAGATTTAAGAAATCATTAAGCAGGAATGTCTTAAAATTAGTAAAAGTTGATCAAAATGCAAATATAATTGTTTTGTAGACATTACTGAACAGTTGGATATCATTTAGTTTTGTTCTTTACCTCATAACGATTGAAGGAATTTTTTATAATGAAACTTAACACATGAAGATCTGCCAACTGCTTTACAATCCGTAACCGGTTCTTAAGGCTAATCTTTTTGAAATAAAAATATAGGATCACCCAACTCGTCTCATTATATCATATGAGGTAAATTTTATGTCCTATAAGCAATGAAATGGAAGCATGAGATTTCAACAACGCAAAAGCGAATAAGTTAACGCAAGGAAACCTCTTATGTAATAAGTTAGCTAAGATGAAGCAGGTCTTTCTTTTTTGATCGATTTGCTTGTTTAGCGAAGAATCAAAAATAATTAAAATAAAGATCTGCAGAATATTATGGAAAAAATCATTCGATGAAGTCTCCTATACGTGTAATACATAGATGTTCGCAAAAAAGTGGCAAAATAAGTACGGAGTGGATGTATGCCCCAATTTAGTTTGCTTTGTTTCGAGCATGCCAGCAGCGGATATCAAGATTACATATATATTTTTCAAATAAAATTTGTTCCAATTTGTACACGAATTATATATGAAGCTTAAAATCTGCTGTTTGAAATTCGTTTCTAGCGAAAGCTACTATCAAGTTGCAATTATTGTCATATGTACAGTATTTGTGGATTTAAACATGTGTAAAATCTATTGACAAATTCATCAACTATTAGATTACGATACAATAATAGCATGATTGGTTACTTATTTCACACCTGGTTTAATGACAAATTGATTTGCAATTTATTGTTAATTATACCACATGACTGTGCACGCACATACATCTTATGGAGTTTCATACACTTCATCGCACTGAAATATTTAACTAAAGCTTTATCATTATTGTTGTCAATACAAGCACAAGTAGATGTCATTTCAGTTGTCGGCTTCTGTGTGTGTTTTTATATGTTTGTATGTTTTGTCCATTACTGACTATATACACATATATATGTGTGAGCGTGGCGTTTTCCTATAAACGAGTGTGGTCTGTTAAACATTGCATGGTTAATGAGTTTATTTAATATTAATATATATGTAAGCCACAAACTTGTCACCCTGTTGCGTACATAGGCAGTTGCATGTGTAATTGTAAATATATCACTGAATAAGCATTGGCAGCATGTGTTTTTGATACGTTTATTAAGTGCATTTAATAAAGTCTTTAAATAAATGGTTATTTAACCCTTTCAAGGGTCATCGACGGCCAAATGTATATAATATTTGTAATTAATGTAAAAGACGAATTCAAAAATAGAACAAAACTTTTTTTTGCATAAGGGGCTCTTAACGAATATTAAACTCTCTCAAATCCGAATAATTTGCTACTGTCTTTAATACGACAGAATAGAGGAGAGGAAATGAAATGTGATTGGTTTCAGAATAAGATTAGAATGACGATGAAAAGGATTTTTTTTTTCAATCTTAAGCAGGTCGATATCAAACTTAGACTATTTTATGTAATTTTTAAGTGTGAAAAAAATTTGACTTTATGTTAAGTTATGCTATGTTCTAAACTTAAACGATTGTAACGTTTGATGAAATTGTATATGTTAAGATTGTGTGTTCGCGAATGAACTCCGTTTTTTTGTTGAATATCAAATTTCACTCAGTAAACACCAATGACTTATAAAAACCCTTAAAAAAATTACCAAAACGTCTGCCCTTTAATAAAAAAACGAACAGTAACTAATGATGTAATCGCATCAGAGAACATTGATTTGAAAAAAATCCCTTTTGACAGTTTATTATACGCAAGATGATTAGCTTTGCTTTGAATCGAAAGCAGTTGAAAGTAATGTCTGCATAGGATCATCATATAATAACTAGATAGACTGCAAAGAAAGGTAAAAATATATACAAAAGTTGAAAAATGATTTAAGTCGCTTTAGATCTGCTAAGAACTTTAATATACAGATTCCACTTGAACATAGTATCATATTAATAGTTACCATCTGTCTGTCTTTGTCCGGCAATGAACTTCATCACTTTTTGAAACGAGTTATTTTTAGCGATGAAAGGTGTATGTGGTAAGGAAGATATCATTAGCTGCCAGAATTAAGAAATCGTTGTTTTTCTTGAATTATTCCTAAAAAACCAGAAGAACCGAATCGCATTTGCAACAACTTTGGTAGGACAAAAAGGGTCGAACTGTTAAAATTTGATGAAATGGGTCATACCAGACTCTACTAATGACGAGTAATCAACTTGAAAAGTTCGTTATCCCGAAAAGGACTAGTATTTAAAAAAAAGCAACATAATTGCCGTTTATGTGCGTAATTCGTCCATCCATCTATCCATCCATATTCCACAACTAATTTGTGGCGTATTAGAAGCGCACAACTGGGAAGTGCTCGTCCGTACGGCTTACTCACCAGATTCGAATCCTTCCGACTACTGTTTGTTTGCATCGATAAAACAAGCTACGCCCTTTTCTGCGCGAAGATGCTAGAAGAAGGGTTCGACTTCGTAACAAACGGGAATGATTTTTAAAGACGCCCCATCCATAAAGTGTTAGAGGGCTGGGAAAAGCGTATAGTTAACGATTTGAAGAAATTCTATAATAAACGCGTATAAACGCGTATTTTCTCCAGATTCGTATTCACATACCACCTATGCAGACTAAATCTTCTAAAGCGTTGTAAATTTATTGGATTAAAAAACCATTCGTTTACAGTTAACTTCCAGTTAGTTTAGTAATATTCATAATAAGAAAAATCTTAAATTCCATTTGCATAATATTTTTGCTTATGTATTGCATTGTCAATTGAAAGTCGTACACAATATTCGACTCAAAACTATTATATGGACCATAATAAAGTATACATAGCATGGAATACATCATCAATAACTAAACATTTACCGACATGGGCATATGGAAATGTGTGAACCTTTCGGTTAACCGAAACCAAACATACAAAATACCGCACTGCTATACCATTGACCATATATAACGTTAGCATTGTTCGCCTTAATCCATACTCATTGTACATGTTGTTGTGAAGGTTGTGAACGAACAAATGCAATATAAATGTATTTACAAAATCAAATAATAATTACACATGTTTACAATAAGTCTTACATTGATAGTATTGATCGTCTAGATTGTTTTGGCATTAACTGTAATTAATTGTGATTTGTATACAAATACCGTATACTAGTCAAGCGTTAAAACTCTCACATATATATAACATAACGATATCCATAAATACATAAATCAAGATTTTAAGTACAACAATTTAAATGCATTTGTTATTCGTTATCCATATAACATGTTTGTTCACATAATCTTTTAATATGAATAAAACACATACAAACACACACGCACACACACATACATAACGTACACGACTAAACTTTAAATGAGAAATATTTCCGTTTACTGCGTGTGGTCTATAAATTTCCTTTCCTAGATTTTTCGAATCATTTTCATTAGACTTCTTTTTGCCTGCATTGTTCAAATAACATGCCAATTACCTTGATTTCCTGGCGTGACAAGTACTGTAAACTTTAGGCAAGAGGTGGCATTCAATAAAAAAAAAAACAATAATTTATATATTTGCACATTTAGTCGTCCGTTTTGCTTGACCATATTGAAATTTATTTTGTACTAACATCAAGAGCAGGTGTATGAAAGAATGCTTTTGTTTTAAATCTTTTTGCGTTTAAAGCAACGCACAAGAATAATAGAAGATTTAATTGTATCGCTTGCCTAACTACTAATCAACTCTTGTAAATCTGACATTTATATATATGTACATATGTGTATTTGAACGATTAGTTCGGCATTTATTTTGCTTGTACATAAGCGTGAAATAAATTACAGAAATCCACCCGCTAACCATAGCAATTGGATAACGTGATGTTTTTTTTTGCATTGAGTCTAAAAGGAAGAAAATCGCCTTAAGCAAAACAATTTTTTCATAATAATTTCGTACCGCTACAATCGCACTTCCGTCTTAATGAAGTTTTATATAAAGCAAAAATTTCCATTTATAAAATTATTATATTCGTGTTTGCGGGAAGCTATAATAAAACATTTTTCATATTTATGTAAAAGAAAAGGCGCAAAAGAAACTAATAAAAAATTATTCCAATTAACATTTAATCTGATTTTCTTTAGCGTGATCTGCCTTTCTTTTCGTGTTTATTTCATTTTAAATTTTTCATCTACAAATTACTATAAACTGAACCGTTCAACCACCGCCACTGTATATTCGAAGAGTATTTATTTGCATGAAAAAGTGTGAAAAAAAATCTTTTTCTCTTTTTTTGTCAGTCAGTAAAATTTTGTAAGTCTCTTAGATGACAAATCTCGTGGCATATAAAATTCATGGCTTTGCCTTTGTTGTATTTGCTTTTAAAGTGTTTGTTGAACTGCGAAAAAAAGAGACATGTATTCAGCGTGAAACAACAGAGCCGCTCGTGAGCTACAAGATTATCAGTCAATCATGAGCATTTCTGCTTCTAGCTTTCGAATGGAACTGTATAAGGTTTGTTGTAGGTTACAAGTTGCCGTGAATAATATTATAAAGTTTTTAAAACGTTATATAATAAATAATACAATATTATAAACTTTTTATAATAGTGTTTTATAGCGAATTTTAAATAAGCATAGTCTTAGTGTTCGAGTTAATTCCAGCTTTTTGACGTCTGCACACTTCACGTGTTACTCACGTGTTGTCCTTTTTGCGATTGCAAAGGTGACTCTTGCCTGATATGAGACGAAAAACCGCGAAGCATTTCCTTACCACACAATGCAAAACTCTTGCGGAACTAGAACAATAAATGGTCATATAGAAAGCACTTTTCTTTCATCTTGTCCACACACTTATCACTGGGACGAACTGACCAAACACGCACAATGCGCTTTTATCTATTCGATTGTAAATCATCGGCAGTGTTGCCAAACTGCAATTTGTTGGAAATGGATTACCGAACTGAAAGGGTCACGTATTAGGATTTACTGGACACGGTGGAATTTGGCGCCATTTGTATGGTAAACTGAAAGGAGATTAATTAAAAAATTTCTCAAACCTGGACCAACTAGTGATCTTAAGCACTCTGGCAGACATGAGAAAGTAAACCTTATAGCAGCTTCGTGAGAATGTTGCTGATAGTCCAGCGATATCAATTCTGTATCGCACTCAAGAACTGGACATATGGAGTAGTTTTCTGCAGTGTACTCTTACGAAAGCGTTGCATTTGCTACCTTACAAAACTCAATTAACTCAAGGTCCGAAGTCCTGTGACTAAGCATGTCTTAAAGGAGCTGCAGGATCGCTATATCGAAATCGAATTTCAGCCCACGAAAAATCAGTCGTAAAAAGTCTCAATAAGATTTCAAAATTATAGAAAGCCAAGCGAAGCTTTGGAAGCCATTTAACCTCGCTATTCCGTACAAAAATTCATCAATTTTTAATTCTCAATATAAGTTAAATGAAATGAAAATACCTGTTCACGTATTTCGATTTTTTTTCCACTAATTACATCTCCAGAATTTCCATAAGCAGAGGTTAACGCGTCACAAAAAAAAAAGAAACTAAGTTCAATAAGCAAAAATTGATGACATGTTTCAAATCGTGCACTTAGAACTTAGCTGACAACATCATTCGCATTCTTTGTAACAAAAATATTCTTCACTAAAGCTACGTGCATTAAAAGGAGTCGGTGCGAATTGTGTAACACACTCATTAACTTTGCTTGCTCGTAATTTATCCATTGCATTATTAATGCATTGCTCTCCTTTATGCAAGCAAATCAGATATTAGCCACTCGAGATTTTCAAGTGCTTTATTGAAAAATGTTTATCTTTATGAAAGTAACTTGCTTGTAACGCCATCAAACGCGCTTGTAAGCGTCAAGTGAGCTCTTGATACGAAGCTTGATATGAAGATATTCATTTTCCATCAAACAAGTTTGAATTGTAAATGGAATGGAAATATCTATTAGGTATGTAATTAAGCGAAACATCTCCACAATGCCTTTTAACTTAAAATCGCGAAAATGTTTTCAAAACTACTTAAATAGAAAACAGTTCGAAACATGTGTGTGGGTTTAGTAATTGTAAGGCAAACGGAAGCAAACACAATAGAAAAATGTAACAATTTCTACATTCATTCCGCAAAACACCCTTAACACGTTGAAGTAAACGACGTCCATTGCATGTGCTTGTATATGCACACGATGTCTGTAGTAGCAGTCCTATAGTCTTAGCGTCGTAGGACAAAAATAAAGTGTTTTCGCAAGCACTCACTGATTTTAAAGTGAGTGCTCAACGTGTTAAGGAATTCTTACTCGATTTGGCGAAATTCATTCGATTGCCTTTTATTGAATTTCAAGAAATCGAAAAAATGAGACTCTTATACAAATATCCTCAATAAAATTCCAACCATTTAGATGCATAAGAAAACTGAAAATCTGAAACAACCGAAAAATCCACAAAAGGAATCATCTGGACAGCATCATGCCTGCAGATTTTTACCAACCGATTATGGTCAACAAGGGATTAATGATGGGTGTCGAAGGTGCAAAGTTAGGCGAATAAAGTATTCCTCGTGAAAAGACGGAATGCACCACCTTTGTTGCCAAGCCTATTCAGAGTGAGATTTGGAATGTTTTTTATTTAATTTTTTTTTTGCTCTTTGAACCGAAAAAATTCGTAATTTTAATAATTAATTTTAATTTTCTAACCTGGAGTTATTTGTTGTAGTCGAAATGTAAGAGTAAATCATGTTTGTCACTACATACATAGAGTACGAATATACGCACAAACAAATTGTTGAGCGTTTATACGGTCCCTATTCACTTTTGCGCGTTTATTATTATTTATTATCAACATCATTTAGAGGTACCCGTGGATCTGTACGTAATATTTAGCTGAAGGTTACACGGGATAAAACCCGTTCACATGATTTAAATTTTGCACTGGCTGGCTGTTATATCATCATCAGCGGACAACAAGCATAATTAAAAAAATTCACTCTACCAATTACTTTGTCGTAATGGATATCTGAAATCCTGTATAAAGTGTGAAATATATATTTTTTTTACGCAAGAGATCGTTACTATGGCCACGGATCAGCTCAGGGAAGACTGTTTAGCTAAAAATAAATCTAAAGTAAGCCTAGATTTTTAGGAAAATATTTGACAGAGCGTGCATCAGAGATTTGCCTGTTTCTTGTGTATCCTCAAAAATTAATTTATTTCTTAAAATGTCTTGTTGTCCACTTAAGCTGTTGCGTAAATCTCGTTGCGTAAAATCGTCAAATTTACAGACAAACGGAAAATTTTGAACAGGATGGCGGGGATGGTAAGTCGGAAAACAGTGAATAAGAAGAAGCCTATAATAGTACGCCAGCAAAGCAAAATGTAAATTGCTTCCCAAGACACTATCCTTCAAATATTTGCAAAACTTCTGGCCCTGGCTCACATATAAACAGCCCTAACGCCCACAGTAGCTTTTCAGTCGCGCACCACCAACCACTCTGCGATAAGTATTACCAATTATCGCAATAATAACACAGGTGCTGTGCTACGGCCCCTACACTTAACTGGCAGATATATTCAAGGAAAGCGGGACATGAGAAGTTTCATTATTAACAATCAACACCACTCGCAGAGCATCGAAGAAATTTATATAAGCCACACATGCGTGGACACTTTACTAATTTTGCTTTTTTCTGAATTCGCGCTAACGGTTTAATTTGGATATCGCATCAATATTGTAAAAAATATATATGTTTATAATTATTTA
The DNA here is from genome assembly GCA_001077435.1 of Glossina morsitans morsitans. Lineage (NCBI taxonomy): Eukaryota > Metazoa > Arthropoda > Insecta > Diptera > Glossinidae > Glossina > Glossina morsitans. Next base: position 32,811 of record CCAG010004415.1, on the reverse strand, counting down.
TATTTTCCTTACAAAACTACAATAATTCTTGCGCTTATATTAGATATTAAGCCTATGTATTATGCACAAGAAACATTGCATGGCAGCCATACTTAAGAGTAATTGTCTTTAATTGTTTTTCAGAGGACTTTAGGAATTTCCTCCCGTATTCGGGGTTATTGTGAGGGAAGTCTAAGTATATGGCCATAATAAATTAGCATTTTTCGTTAACTAAATTTGATAACTTACCCATATTTTTTTTGTTTGTATGACGGCTGATCATGTTGTTGATTGATGTCTTTTGATTGTGGTGTATAGGGCAGTAATTTTTAATATTTACTTTTTGTTTTCTTAAATTTTGTTCTTTTTTTGTTTACTTATTATATATATATATATAAAGAATTGAAAAACACTTACTTTGGAAAAATCATTTATATTAGGAATGAGTTTAAGTAAAAAAATGTTTTTTAACAAATTATTGCTTACGTATTGTAGTTTCAGAAAATTTTGATTGGTTATTAATCTCTACCACTAAATGTATATGCAATTAGGAATCATTTTTATTTATTTTATATAAAAATGATTAAAATAGAAATTTTGACTTGAATTGCTGTGTTCGTAGGATTTATTCGTACTGAATTCTATATATTACAAATATGATTACTAATTGTATATATATATATATATATATATATATATATATATATATATATATATATATATATATATATATAATATAAATATGGTTAACTATATGCTCTACGGAATCTATGAGTTTCATTACATCAATTGGTGACTTTAATTCGAAAAAAGGTTTGTGTAGAACAATTTAAAGTACTACGGAATATATTTTTTAGTTTACATCATTCACCGACAACACTTAGTTTGTTTTAATTTTATTTAAGAAAAAACGGATGGATGTGTGATAATTTGCTTTTGTTTGCTTGTTTCCAATTAATTACATCGGAACACCATATACAACGTAAGGTTATTGTTGTTTGAATTATTTTTCTTTGTTTTTTCTTTTTATTTTTATTTATTTTTTTTATTTATTCTTGTTGAATTCGTCTTTTGTACTCTCGGTCTAAAAGTGCATTTTACAAGGTTGATTACTTTGATTTTAAGGGAGGGAGGGACGTAATATATTTTTTAAAAAGTTTTTAAACTGAACCCAATTTCATAACTTTTAGAGAAAGATTTCGGGATTTGAACTTATTGATAAAAATTCGGGACTTATTTACTAAAAATCATAACATAATCACACTATTGACGTTTACGTTTAATGAATCTTAATTAAAATGCTAAGATTTATTTGTTTTAAATTAATTATTATGAATAATGATTTTTTTTTTTTTTTTTTTTTTGTGTATTCATTAGTAATTTTAGTATTGTTCCACTACCAATTCATATATTATTTTATTCGTGGAAAAATCTTATATATTCTCTTAACTATATTTAAGTATTATTTAGAAAAAAAGAAGAAAAAACCTTATAGCCTAAAAATATTATTTTTATACTATAGGACAAGTCAAAAATATCTAATGTTATCACTATAGTTTTTGCTACTACTAATGCTACTGCTTTTGCTACTATTACTGCTATTATTCTGCTTATGATACTTAAACTGCTATTATTACTGGTCTTGCTGCTATTACCGTTACTATCGTTAATAATAATAAATTTTTATTTCTTTTATAATAGACTTGATGATATAAATGTTTTTTTTTTTTGTTTTTAAATATTATTTTACATTATATTTATTACTTAGTTAGAATATAGGCTTTTTTGGTTTTAACTGTAGTTTACATTATTATGTACAATTGTTTTTAAATCAATCAGACCATTGATTAAAGAGACTGTTTGAAAATTAAAATGAAAAGCCAAAAATATGAACATTTACATATAAGCATTAAGTCTGTTTGAAAAACGATGAAAGATGTATTTATCGGTGGGTGAATTACGTTATATTTGCGTTTATACAAGATGTGCATGTGCTTCGGAGTAGGTGAAATTCCCACAAAAGTGGTGAAGTCGTTTATGAATCTAATCCCTCTTACATCTTGATACTCTTTGAAAAAAAATAGTTGTTCAAAAAGCTTGTCTTGAAAGAAATAAAAAAACTCTGTTCACCTAAAATGAAATTTTGAATATCGACCATATAGAGCACACTTTTCAACTGCTTAAATAGCAGTGAAACTAATTGAAAGGTCGTAACGTCGCAGATTATCGCCTGAAATTATCGAAATAAGATTGATTGGAATAACAGACTTTTTCTCTTCAAATTACGGCCTTTACAAACTTGCTCCTTAGAATTTGGCCTGGAATTTGTGAGTAAAATTTCGCCTATGTAATCGAAATTTCAAGAGTTGCAGAATGCCAAATAGAAAAAGACGGGTGATGGTACAATCAGAAAGAACTAGTAGAAAGAGTATGGTCAGATAAAATTATACATGGCGAATGGGGGAAGAATTGCTTTCGCTAAAGCATGTTTCAACATTTAATTGTGTAGACTTATTTTGAGCACGAATTTTTACTTTAAGGGGCAGATAACCTTACAGACATATAGGTAAAGGGATCCAAAAATGCACGAGCCGATGAATGGTTACTCTCGGTGAACATTAACTACATAATAGTTTTTGTGGACTACAATTAGAACAAAAGCCTTTCGCCTTCATATATAGGAAGAGAGCGTGAAAAATTTCTGCCGATTTTTAACAGGTCTATGTAGGAACACATTATGCGATTTTCTGAATTGTTTGTAGATGTTACATTTGGCATTACGTATGCAATATCTTTTCATCCTAGAATCAACAACAGATGATTTTCTGTGCTGAGTTAATAAAGATCAAGATTTAACGTATATATATGTAAGCTAATGACTACAATTTTTTGCATTGATTTTTCTGTTTTTCTACATGAATCGAATTTAATTGAAGAAATTTTGGGTAAATTTATTTTGGCGGAGGATGAATTGTAACATATATTAATCGGAGATCTGCCCCACAAATCAACAACACTTTATGGTATTCTCAAAAAGGCATTATTGCGAGTGGAATGGACCGAATGGAATGGTAAAATCGATGAATTCCCTATTATAGGGCAAATGGAAAGAGTTTGCAAAAGTCGAGTTAGTTAATAAATTTTCTTGAATTTGGCGATCTCTAGTTTGGGGAGGACGTATCTTTTGCCATTACTCACTTCTTCTGAGAGAATGTATCTTGAATGAAAATGAGAAGGATGCCGGGATACTAGCTATAAAAGTTATCGTTTGTAGAGATTGAATAGAAGATTTATATCCGTAATATATTTCGAGATATATGTAAATTTTTCAAAATAAGAGGGATACATATATAAAATCAGCAAATTCACTCTCAGCCCGTTAATAACATTTATCTTATAGGTCAACATAAGCCCTAAAGTAAATTGTTTTTTTCTTTTTTTTTTTTAAGTTATGTTTATCACCATTAACAGTGTATGGAAGTGGTTTGCTGTGTAATGAGCATAAAAATAAATCTTAAATATATAAAAACGAAAAAGAAAAATTATATTAAAATTATCTTACATACTATATCTATATCTATCATATATGATATACTTGTTTAGTATCATGCTGACAAAACTCCATAACTTTGTATGATCAAAGATTCGTATGCTACTGTTTTCCCTCAAATGTGGTCATAATTTTGTTTTATTTTAGCTCTGCATTTAACTTTAACGGATTATTGTATTTATTTTTATTATTATTATTATATGGTTATTGATAAAGTTTTGTTATGCGATATGATTGTGTAGGTTTGTTTATGCGTTATTGATAGACTCTCATCTATAAATAATTTATATTCTTATCCTTACAAGTGCTTATATAAACCTTATTTGTTATTATCGATAATTGGAAAGCTCTTTCTCTCTCTGCAATAGTCTCTTTAGTTGTTTGGTTTTTTTTTGAATTTTTTTTCTCTTACATTTATCTTATGATATATTATAAGTTTGCTTGTGCATTAAGTTAAGATATTGGGATTTAAAGTAATTATTATTTAGATTAAAACGCGTATACAAGGTATTATTTATTGTTTAAATTAATTTTAAATCACTACTTATCCTTAGATAACCTATGTTATCTTTATGACGAATGTTTAGGCTTTAAGTGAAAGCACAAACCAATTGGCGTTATGTCTTACAAGAGAAAGAAAGATAAATGAATTTGACATTTACAACTACTACAACCGCTACTAGTAACTACATATGCTACCGCTACTACTACCACTACCAGTACTTCTATTACTACTTTTATTTCTCATATTACTACTAATGTTAAATCTTAATGCTACAATTGCTACTACTATTACTACTATTACTACTGTTGCTACTAGTTACTCTATTTTAATTCCTTATTAATAAATTAATGAATATGTGCGTTTGTGCACCATTTTTATTTAATGCCTAAATACAATAATTATTGTTGGGATTACAGTCCATGATGAAGACGTAGATGAGCAACAGAAACTGTCTTCCATAACAATAGTTTATGTTTTGAAAAGCAGTTTCGAATTTCTTCAAATTATTAAGACAATCTTTTGACATCGATGCCACTTTCCTAATGCTATTATACGTGCTATTATGGGCCCTTCACCTATTTTATATAACATTTACTTTTTTATTTATGTATATATTTATACTTTTAAAACCAATCAAAATTTTTTGAAAATATATTCATTCATGCATTTTTATATTTAATATGTTTAGTTGAAAATTTATATATTTTGTTAAATTCTCTTTTTTTTTAAGTTAATACGTAAGCATTCATATTTCGATTTATTAAAAGTGATTACTTTTCCTTTTTTGTTCTTTTTAATTAAATACATGCGCCAATGCTGACTTTTTTAATATGCAAATCTATATTAATTTTTTGTTATTAGATACGAAAATTAAATTTGATTCAAATTTTTCTTATTAAAATTTATTTTAGTAGATATTTTTGTATATATGTATACGTATATATATATATTGATATATCCCCTTTATATTCCATTTTCCGAAAAGCTTATTGTTTGTTGATTGTAGAAATTTGGTTGATTGAAGATATGCTCGCTTAAAGGTTTTCTTTTATACTTTTTGCTAAATAATTTTGATGATGATTTAATTTCATTTAAATATTTATATTTTATTATTTTTATTCTAATTTTTTGTCATACTATATTTGATTTAGTCATCGTCTTAAAAATTGTATTCAATATAATTGTAATTCTTACCTAGGCGGCGTTAATGGCGGTGGTAAGGGTGGTGGTGGCGCCGGTGGCCTTTCTTCTCTATCCATATTCTGATTGTGTGTTGTCTTGTGAAAATCCAAAGCAAAATTATTTATTGGACTTTCACGTGGCCTCATAGTTGTTGGTGGACCACGAAATAATGAATAGGGATTCGAGAAGAAATCCTGCGTTGTTGTCATCATTTTGTTAAATTTGTTGTTTGTTGTTTTGTATCTGCAATTAACAAACACAAGTTACATTATCATTGTGTCATGCTTTGCGATGCGCCAGAACGCGAATTATAGATATATCTACTGCTACTATAATAACTTCGATTATTCTTAGATACCATAGCCTTCAGCAGAATTACATACATACATCTTACGACAAGTATCAAGAAACTAACACCGCAAACAAATAGATAAACTTTCCCAAACATGTTGCTGATAACGAGTTTGCCCTTTGCATAAACAAGTTCGCCTCCGCAGCCAGATTTGCTTAAATGCAAATTTTGAGCGATATATATATATATTTGTTTGTATATGATCACTTAGGGAATGTCCCTCGTAGGTGTAACATAATGACGGTCAGAAAAATGTAAGGAAAGAAAGAGATAAGATGCACAAGTATATGCCTTAACAACTTTTTGATGTGTGCAGTTACAAGTGAAAACTGTGCTACAAAAGGGAAACCTACTAGAGTACGCTTTCACGCCTCGTTTATTAGTAAATAAAGGTTGTTAATCGCTTTATAAAATTTAGATTAGCGCCTAAGCTTTATGGTTATGTTAGGTTATGTTAGGCTTAGTTTTAATGTAATGGTTAACAGCTTCTTAAGTATTGTTACAGAGAAGGTTAAACCATTACACCTTTCTTTCTCACCTCGTTTAAAATTAATTTCCAAGCCTGCAGACAAACGGACAGACAGAGAGTAAATATTGGCTAAGCATATTTACAAATTTTAAAAGAACAGTTAGATAGTTATTTTTTAAAAGTTTTAAGCTCATCAATTAACTAACCAGGACCTTTTTAAATGCAGTTAGAAGTTTGATAAGAACTGTCTGGTAGAGATCGTAACTACGGATTAATTTTGAAAGTTACGATTTTTATAATTTTTTTTTACATTTCGTTTATGCTTGCAAAACAATATTAAACTATATAGATGCATAGAATGTGTTCCCGTAGCACCAGTGGCCCGACAGACGGAAATTTTGGCGCTAATTAAATATCTTACGATTTACTAGAATTTTTCGTTTTTATTAATATATTTTAAAAGACTCAGCTACACTCGGTATCAACTAGAATTCAAACTAATCGACGACTCAAAATATAAATTTTATCCTTTAAGCACATTGAACGAAAAAATTCGTTAGCTAAATAAAATTGCAAGAAAAAAAAAGCTTGCACAGGGCAAAAATAATTTCACGCCTATAGCTCATAAGTATGTTTATGATGACAGCCTAATACATGAGACCAGTGACTAATTGTTTGAAAAATTAAAGAATTTGCAGTAGACGCTCTCTGATAATATCGTTCAATTCCGATACAGAGACTAGCTTTGATTTCTGGTCACTATATTTTATGTTGTAAATAGAATCTTCCTCAATCAATCCATAGCTAGTGTCTGAATAGAAAAGAAATTTTTTGTTAAAGAAACATGGTATGTAAAAAAAAACTAAAAACACCGCAGCGGGTCACGGTCGACCATTAAATACTGTACATCAGCCTACACTTGCTTGCTAAAACGATTTTTCAAAATAAGGCCTTGTTTTGGAAATTGTCGAAAAAATCGTCCGACACGAACCAACTTCAATAACATTCCTCCTTGGGTCAAAACGTAACATTGTACCAAATTTCATCAAAACATTTTAAAAATTGCAGTCTGTATGTTGAAGACAAAACTGCAAGACGGACATACAAGATTCAGAATTGTTTTCTGAATCGATCGGTATAATAAAAGATGGGAGTCTTATATATATATATTTCAAATTTAGTATTATATATAAATTTATTAAACAATTTCCTAAAATAAACAAACAATAGGTTTCTGAGGGAGCGTTCAAAGCTTAATTCTTTCCACTTTGTCTCTCTTTGCGATGAATCAATGGTAAGCTTCTTATGGAAAATACTTTTTAAAAATCTTTAAAAAAACAATACGATAGTAAAAAATACCTATGTTTGTTAAAATAATCTTTTAATTTTATTTTCTCCTGATTGCGTTTTCTTTTATCATATTCGCAATAAGTTCATTCATACTATATATTATTTTGCAAACTTTAATTCTTTAGAATATATATATTATTTCAAATCATATGGAAAACATAATCCCGTTAAAATCGCAATCGGAGAATTTTCTATAGTGATGGTAAGGTAAGCATTGCGGATATGCGAATGAAGCTTTAAAGGATTCCGTTGAATACGCGATATGTGTGCAGTGTTATTTATGGTACCTCAATGAAATATTTCATCAATTATTTAAAATATTTTTGCCAGTGTATTATACCACATGTTCGTCTCTCTATTTCATAAACCATAAAATTTTCATAACATTCATTCACTTTATTACCATAACTTTGATTGAAGTTTTTTCATCAACAGCGACAAAATTCTGAATAAACGAGATTTGGAAGCATATCATTGTATTGTTTAGTAAAACAACTTTTATTACAATAGCACAAGTTACGAGCGCTCTATAGCCAACGCAAACGAAAACGGGCATACACTTTAATATGCTTAAAAAATATATATACATTTTTCTTGACAAAATGTGACAAATGAAAGATGGTATACGCAAGGCGCACTAATACTACCTTATATTTTTACTAAGCAGATTTTTTTTTAGTAGATTTGATTATTTTAGAAAGAAAAATTGCACAATCCTTTGTGTTTTCACTTTAACCCATCAGTTTTTGTGTTTTTTTCTTTTTGTTTTAATGTAGAAAAGTGTTGGCAATATGCCTATACATTGATTAAATTAGTTATATCATATGAGAAATTTTGGAAAGCACTCATATGCGTTAAAAAGCTAAAAAGTACAGCAGAACGTTTAAAAGAAATTTCAACATATAGCTTTCTACATATATATATATATATATATATATATGAGCAAACGGATCCTCTTTTCTTTTTTTTTTAAGCTGTGTATGAGGATGTCTTCTATGCATGCAACACAGTGATGGTCAAAAAGGAGTGGCGAAAAACATAGGGAATATCCACAACCTAGCCTATATACGCACAATCGGTAAGTGTTCTTCCTTTCTCTACTTTGCAGTTACTACACAAGTAGTAGTGCCGTCCATTAAGTAAATTTAAAGATTTTCATATTTCTATTTATTTATTTATTTATTTATTTACTGGCATTACTCAAAAGCAGAGCAAAGTTAACAGTTCCCTTTACAAAGTAAACAATTTCTTAGCATATTTTTCGGCTTAAAGAACGGACACGTGAATTCAAGTCTAAATATTAAATTATTTAAACCTAACCGAAGTCCAAGTGACTAAGTGTAATATATAGCTATCTGGTCTTGGTATGGTTTACTGGGCTAAAAAACAAATCCACGACTAGTGACTTGGCAACCTTGTGCCTTATCCTCCAGGCTAATGGCGCCGTAGCCACAAATTTTATTTTTAAAGCTGTATGAATATTGAGTAAAAACCCACTAATCTTGCCGTAAAAAAATAAATATGCGTTCATATCATGCAGGCATGTCTTTAACCGATTTAACCCATTTGCAATACCCAAACGCATAGAAGAACTTCCAATATTTTGTGAAATTTGAAGCCGATATCTTTATCTTTGCGAACAAGAGCAAGTTAGAGTCACACATCCACACAGACACACAAGCGGGTAGACGCGGCTAAATCGATTCAGAATTTGGTGTACCAGGGCCTAAGCACCTTAGAGAACCTTTGAAGTGTTCTCTGGATTGTTGCAATCATTATGACAATATGAGTATGACCCCACTGTTTGACGGTGAATGTAACATACACCCTTTATTTGGTCGCCATTTGACCTACAGAATCCAAATTAAAATATGAGAAGCGAAAATGGCTCAGAAAAATATACAATAGTTGAAAGAAGATATAGTTTCATAAGTTATGAGGATCTTGAAGACAGATATTTTTTTTTTATGAATGTTTAGATCCATAACATTATGTTAAGAAAAACTCAACTCCTATCTAAAAATTAAAATATCAATCAGTTCTTTATTAAATTTTATTTATAAATGTTCACATTTTAGGCAGTCTTCGTAATCGTTTAATTTCTAGAAGAAAGCACTAAAAGAACACATCGAAAAATGGGAAAAACTTTGCTTGTTCGTGTGTGTGTGTGTGAATTCTTCACAAAAATCAAAAAGTAAATCTATTTCCATTTGATATTCTTTTTATTTGCGCGTAGTAAGGAACTTAAGAAAAAAATAAGGCGAGAAAAACTGTAAATAGTGTTAAGAGTTCAAATAAAAAAATTGAAAGAATTGTAAAGCAAAGAAGAATAGAGACAAAAAAAAAGAGGAAACAAAATAGATGAAAAGGGGAAGAAAAACAATTTCTTGTACTTTAATTGGGAGAACGTTCAAAAAATGTATTAAATTAATTAAAACATTTAAGTATTTCTAAGAAACGACTAAAAGAAATCAGATAAAAAGGAAACCAAAAGAGAAAAGAAAAGCAAAAAGAAAGAAATGATTGCAAAATATATAAATAAACAGCAACGAAGTAATAATTTAAGTTGAAATAACTTCTTTGTAATTTACTGGCCGCTTAAATAGGACAAAATGTTAAGAAAGAAGAACAAGAAAATAAAGGCAAAAAATAGCATGTTTTTAAGCTGCACATTTTAAGGCAAATGGAGGTAATTTCTAAAACATCCTAAAGAACTTACAATTGTATTGTAAAGTATGTGTATGTAAATGAGCAAAAAGTGAAAAAAAGATGAAAAATGTCTCATGGAAATCGATGAATTGCTTTAAACCTCTTAAGACTGCAAGATATTCGGCAAATATAACATTATTTTGGTTTCAAATAACTTGACTTTAAATGGAGTTGCGATTGCTGTGCAAGAAATTTTTATCTTATCGACTTATGAAAAATATGTCGCGATCGATACGTTAAAATTTGACTAAGAGTATGTGAAGTCCATTTAGATATAAAAAAAAGCGTATATTTTCTTTTACGGGCACTGTAAACACTATTGGATTATAAACTTACATAACACAATATACAAAAAAGTAAAGAAAAAAGTTTGTTAATCTTTATCTGTTTTTATACCCTGCACCACTTCCGGCACACACAGTTTGTGTAAACGTATGCAATACGTAGAAGGATTTTTATTAAGCTTATCTACATGTCCGTCTATGTGTCTACTTGTCTGGTTTTCTAGTGTTCAATCTACAGATCGTAAATTTTCGGATGTTTTGATAAAATTTGGTAGATTACCGTGTTTGGCCCAAAGACGAATGCTAATGAAAATAAATGGTTCAGATCGGACCAATTTTGCTAACCAAATAAAGCCTTATTTTGCCAAGTAGTTATGTGAAGAAGTATTGGATATTTAATGGTGGCCGGTGTCCCTCTATAGCCTTTTCACACGTTTCAAATATATTGCAATAATATTGAATGGAGTTGCATTATGTTAAAAAGTGAACACATTCATACATTCATATAGTCGATAAGTTGAAGCTTGCATTAGTTATATAGATGGCAGACAGTCCCGACTTTCCGACAATATGACAACATACATATTTCTCTTTTTTTTCAATTAATTTCAATAAATTAACATTATTAATAAAATTGCGCTTTGATCTATTGGAAACGTTGCACATACATATATATCTTTTTTTCCATTTTACTTGAAATTGTATTTAGTATTAATATAATTCATTTCTTCAAACTTTTAATGTTTTTTTCCTCTCACTTTATACTACCGACCATGCACATTACATTTTTATGTGCGTGTAGTGGAAAAAATCTCTAATTATTTTACAAGCTTTTTTCTACTAAAAAAAAAAAAAAAAGAAAAAAAATCCTTCTAACCTCATTACATACTAAAATGTCATTAAGCATAGAAAATAATAATAATGAGTAGTGGTCTGGCGTATAAAAGAAAAATAAAAAAGAAAAAATAAAGAGTTTTTCTATTAGTTTCTCGGTTGTTAACTGACTGAGGGAGTGAATAAAAAATTGCTGCTATGTTGACTGGTTAGATTTGATGTCTAACCAAGCGCATTTAGTTTATATGTAATAAGTGCATATTAAACCCGGCAAGTATTTTATAAGAAGAAAAAAAAAATACATATATATATATATATATATATATGTGTTAAATATGGGGGGAAAAAAACTCGAGAAATAATTTGAAGGGGATATGCATAACAAAAGCATAAAGATTAGGTTGTTACTATAGGCCTTACATATAATACTTTATAAAATCCTAATTAAAAAAAAAAAAAACAACAAAACCAAAAACACTTTACTCATACAACCGTACAACACGGTAAGCGCACCGCAAGGGAGGAAGGTCATTGTAATTGCATTGTGGTTACATTTTCATAAAATATTGTTGACAACATGTGCTTTTTCCAATTGTTGTTTAAAAGCAAAAAAAAAAAAAACAACTCTCACTCACATCCAACAAAATTATTTTCAATTGCGTAAAAACTCCAACACTATTGGGTACCCAAGCATAAATTATTTATAACCATTTGTAAGGATTAAAAAAGCTTGTAAAAATTTAATTATGTTACTTTTCTTCAAGTTCTTCGCAGACAAAATTCAACACTTTTAATGGGAATATTGTAAGCTCTTGTCGGCATACCTATAAAATTTTAGATGGGGCTGTGGAAGCAGGTTTTTGTCGTTTAAGTTTTAATGGAGGATAACGCAAGTAAGGGTGTGCAGGAATTTGTCATAAAAACATGTGTAGTTGTCTTAAAATCATTTGCAAGTTTTTTTAATTGATGGGGAAGCATGCATTTGGACAGGAATCCTGACAGTATTTCGATTCTATCTATTCAATGCGAAATTTCTTTGCATTAAGGGCGTAAAAAAGGTGAAGCGGCTTTCAAGAAATTTTGCATTTCAGATTACGCAACAACAACTCTGTTATCTATTTAAGTTCTTTCTTTATCCTTCAGGCATTTGTCTAAACAACAATTTTAAAGGAAAAAAAAAAAACCATTGTGATGGGTCATGTACATCATTAAATACCCTGCACCATTCCACAGTTACTCATGTAACGACTATTTATATACCTTTTTACACATTTATCCCTAGTTTGTTTGGGTGTTGTGTATATCCACACACAAACCTAACATACCCTCGTGCCACAAGTGGTGCAGGATATAATAAGAAAGAAAATAATATTTAGCGCTGACCGAATTTTTTATGCATGAATAGAAAAATACTAATGAAACAACAACAAAAATAAATTTTCTTACTCTGCCACATTCCATAGGCATGGTTGGTTATTTTGATTTTTGAAGAATATGCGCAGAAATTTTTGTTCTGTGTCTATTCCAGTTTATAAGCAACGACCAAAAAATCCAAAAAGCAAAGGTGTTCTTAGTTTGTATAGCACCGTAGGCGTTAGCTAATTTGCAACTCTGTCCTGAAGACCTAAAGACGAATGCTTGACTTCTGCGACGAGGAGAATGTTTACAACGGGGATTTTCCAGGTGGGCGGACGCACATTTATAAGTAAATTCAAAGTTTCATTCAAGCATTTCTGTGTGAATTCCTTTTCTCTGCTAATTGTTCAACTAACTGTTGTTAACTCTTTCGACCGCCACGTCTTTCTCTTTCCTTGTAATTTGATGTGATTTTATAGAAAATTGCCTTATTTTCATGAAAATTCGCATCATTAAATGAGGGATTTTCCTAACAATATTAACATAGCGCCTAAACAAATTAAATGTTCCAGGTTTAGGTAAAAAAAGTAGCGCCCATAATTAAAGCTAATGAAAAACTTTATATCGATCCAGAAACGTACGTTGATAGAGAAAACATATACCTTATGGAGTCTTCAAAGCATAGTTCTAAATGAGAGTACGGGTGGAGTTCCAAAATTGATTTCTCAAATATATGCAAAACTGAATACAAAAAGATTTTCGTTCCAATGGATTTATTTTGACGATATATCCGATTAATACGTTTTTTCTCAATTCTTCTCTCATTTGTTTTCTTCATAAGCATTTCGTACACAACTACTTCCAAACTTAAATTTTAAAAAATGAAATGAAATTTTAACCAAGTTTAGCAATCATCACATTAAAGCATCATCGTTATAAATCCAATGAAAATTTAAGAAAACTGAAAAATATTAAACATTATTTTATGGAAACTTGAGTGTTTCTTTTTATCTTAGTAGACGAAAAAAAGAAACAAAACGAGGCGAAAGAAAAAATTAGTCGGTCAACTAAATTTTTCTTTCATTAAAAAAAAAGAGAAAAGAAAAACCATTGAGTTGGCCATCACTGGTTGTAAAACCAAAAACATGCACAAACGTCTTCAGGAGCATGTTTGTGTATGTAGGTACAAAAATACCTCTTAGCTGTTTTCGTTAGAAAGCAAAAGAACAAAAGAATTGGATTAAGCACAAAAAAAAAATCCCCGAATTTACTAACGAAAGTAAGAGACATTAAAACATCTAACACACAAACAACACAGACAGAAGACAGATAGACGGTAAGCCAGCAATAACAGTAAACTGAAATTTCAGTGTTAGTTAACATTGTTGGGTAGTTATTTATATCATTACTGTGCCATTTATATTTAAACGTAAAAGGATTAACAGGATTAAAGGACTAACATTAACCGCATATATGTGTATATTTTTTATATATATTTGTGTATATTTTATGTAACGTATACTGTCTAGGTCCTTCCTGTCTGTCTAGAGAAAACTAATAGCTGCATTACATTTTAGAGCTACTCGAAAATGCCAATTTAGGAGAATTGAAGAGGATGGGTAGGAGACCGATGCAGGTGCCTTTGCTGAATTAGCTAGTTCGTAAGATGCGGGAGGACTTCTATATTATTGACTCACTGAGACTGCTACAACTAAAAGAACAGCATGTGCTTATCCTTTAACGAATACACGGACGGACGTAACCTAACCTTCCAAACGAGAAGCTTTTGTGCCCCTGGGCTTTTCTATACCCGTCCTGCCTATGGTCTCTTTCGGGCCGGCCTGTAGGATATATAAGGGGGATATATATATGTATGTATATATATATTCTTTTTCTTTTCTTTTTTTTTAAATATGAGCGGTCCACTCAGGGGATCCCACCTATTCATGTAATAGCAACGTAGTAACAGCAGCCAAGGGGGTTTGTGACTGAGCACTCACTAAAGCTACCACCAAAGAAAACTCTACCACACTTGCGATTTAAATCCGCGAACACTTGCTTGGTAGTAGCGGTTCTTACGTACTTGGCTACTCAGATCACACTGAAAAAAATTTACTTGATCTGCATAGGAAATCCCTCCTTGTAATAAAAGTAAATTTTTCGACTTTATTTCCAAATTGCATATCAATTTGTAGATTTCTAGACGTGTGCTTGTGTACGCACCAATCGCGATCAGGTGTGTAAAATAGAATATACGGCGTTGATGTAAGAAAATTTGAGATTGCTAAAGGCTCAGTACAAGACTTTTGAAAGATTTTATTTTTGCTACAGCGCTTGTACAAAATTAGAAAAGAGAACTTAACCTCACTTGTATCCCTTTCATTATTTGACATTTTAGCGTGGAAAATGTATCCATCTGTAAATGTTGGTTATATAAGCTGTAAGATTAAGTTAATTTAACTATTGCGCACTTGGTTGTAACGTAGATAGAAGTGTACTAGTTCTGTCATTCGCTTCATGAGACACGGAAATCTGCTTTGAATACTCTATAGGTTATGTAAAATCTGACTACCGTCTTGCACCGCTATTCATGGCCGTCCGTTTGCTGTGCTTTTCTTTTGTCTTTGTTGAAATAACTGAAATGGCAATATGTGAGATGCAAAGCTAAAAGAAGATCATTTTGCAATTGAGCAACGAACTGAATTGGCCTTTACAAGGTAATGAAGGGTAAAAAGAACTTAAACCCATTTGTGCTCAACCGCTAGCCATTAGCACACCAGTACATAGTTTAGTCAATGTAAATTATAATTTTTTCAAATTTTGAAAGCTTTCTCTTTATCATCAACTGAAATATTTTTTCTAATAATTTTGAAAACATTTCACTCAAACATAAGTTTGTAGTTTCTTAGCCAAACAAAACAACTTTTCGATTATTTTTTAGTGTAATACTGAAGATTGTAAGCAAACTAAATTTATTCTTCTGTAAAGTGCATACACATACGCACTGTAAGTCCCGATTAAGGCGCGGATTCAATTTATTCAAGTTCATCGGTAAGTTCGTCTGTGCGTTCGTGTAAGGTTCATGTATATTTCAAATAAAATTCTAAAGGTTTAACTACCAATTTTTAATTGACTGACTAACTGACTTACAATAATTGCATTCATATAAGTGCATGCATATATATTTACGAAATTGTATGATCCGATTGGCTACTTGTTATGCCAGCAATTATCATAATATTAAGCAAGTTTCAAGTATTTATTTGAAGTGATGAAAATTCGCGCGAAACGATTTTCACATTCGTTATACTTTATAACTTTTATGTTTGCCCAGTGCCTTTGTCTCAAGTACTAGGTTCAAAAATCCACTTTTGAATAACATATAATAACAATATGTGATTGCGATAAAGGGAAAACACAGACATACATACTAACACACACTGACATACCTACATAATGGAGAGAATAAAAGAAAGCAGCGTGCAGAGACTGAAATACATAGAGAAATAAGTTGTCAGATATACTATTTGAGTAAGTATGTGTTGTGTGCGTATGTAGAAAACCATTGTTTTCAATTTCAGCGGTTGTCAAGGAACGTAAGCAACCAGTTTTCATTTAAACGCAAGGAAACAGCACACCGGAGAACGGCTGTATTCACTAACTCCTTTAGCTTTAGCTTTTCGTACCCATCAAATGGATTTACGGGTATTTGTTATAACGACCAGTAGGCAAGACCACCCCCGTCGATCAGTTCATGGGATTCATGTACGTTTACGAAAAATTTTGATTAATTTCTATAAAATCGTTTATTTTTCTAGTATCATAATGAGTGAAAAAAGATTCAACAATTTGGAATGAATGCATGCATGCAGAACGCCGTCATCTGGACTTTCTATTAATATAAAAATTGAAGAAAAATTGTGTCAAAATTTTATTGGACGTTATGTTGAAGTTTTTGATGGGTAGGCAAAATGTTTTTCTTGACTGATTTGGCAGATTTTTGGAACAAATTTGTTATTTGGAACAGATAGGCAGGATTAGGATTGGCAGGGACACCATCTTTTATATATATAAGGTTGGCTATGAGCGGAATAATACAGTTCAGATGTTCAGAATTTGATATATAAATTTCCTATAAGACCAACACATGGGGACTTAGCTTAAATTTGGTTACACTGGAAACGCGTAGCATGGTTAATCAGATTAAATTAAAATTGTGTAGGTAAGTTGAAAATATTACACATGCCTATAACATGAAGAAGAACGATATTAAAAACTGATTTGTTAGGTCAGATTTGCGCTTTATATATAAGATATCTAAAATTCGCTTTTAACTAAATTCAAAGAATTCTTTCAATTGCCTTTAACTTGTTTCAAAGCGTCTGCTTTGAAGCCGCAAGGAGTGTTTGTAACGAAAGGGAAAAGCAACATCTTTTCACTTCAAGTGTTCGAGTAATGTGATTTTTTTTGCTTTACTCTATAAAACTTAGAAATATGTATAAAATCGTTTGTTCTTCTTTAATACTTTTATAAATGTTTCAATGCACAAGTGCGTGTGCTAAAAATTCTCGTGCAATGGAATAGAAAGTAGATTTTTCTTTTGTCTGTCTTGTTCGCCTTTTATGTGTGCTTATTTGTTTATTGTGTTTTGTCGAGTGTATCTTAAATTTCATTTGTGAATCCGAATAATAAAAAAAAACAAAAAAAAAAAAACATGTTAACATAATTCCTACTAAACAAGGAAAAAACAAATCTGTTTTTCTTTTTTTTTTTTTGTGGTTAAAATTTAAGAGTTTTTATTGAAGAATTTAAAGATCTTAGCAAAATTCAGAGCAAAAGTATATATATATATAGACACATGACAGTCACGAACAAGCCGGAGATTTTACAATTACCTTCGAATTTTGGCTGACTTGAATTGCTTCGCAGAAAGGATATAAATACTTATTGGGACAGATAACCAAAAATCCGAAATTCGAATTGCATGATTAGCTAGCTAAATAAAATAAAGAATGGATGGACGAAAGGACCGACGAGAGAATTAATCAACAATATTTACTTTACGGAAACTCTTAGGTATTCATTACGGTGTCCACTAATCGAATGTGTGTGCGTGTGTGATATGACAAACATAGAACAAAAATTAGATAATTTAGAACGATTCTTAACGATATTGACTAAATCTTAAAGCCAAATTCATCAATGTTTAACATGCATACAGTAAAGTGAAGGAAAGCACAACACCACAACCATCAACATCAAGCGGTCTGTCTTAACACATTTCTAGTGTTATTGGTTTCGTGTTAGTTAATTATTATGGTAAAGAAATATCATAACATAAGCTTTAAAGCTATACGTGCACTCGTATATGTGTATGTACAAATATATGTACATATGCGGTATATTAAGCTTTGTGTTAGTGTTAGTACATGTATGACTATGTAAACATGAATTATACGCTTATGTATGTGGATAAGTTCAGTTTCCGTTTTAGTTAATTTACGAGCGATATTTTCGTGTTTTGAATTTATTATGTTCGCTTCACAATTTCTTCGTAAAAACTAGTTAGTATACGGCCGCATCATCATATACACTTTCAATATACGTTCAGTATGTGCGCAAAAACACATATACAAAACATATACAAAAATTTTCGTTTTGTGTTGCTTGTGAATTTTTATTGACTTTAAGTTTCGTTGGTATTTCTCACGTTATTATAGTTTGGTCTCTTCTATCATAATTCCTTAACAGTTACTTAAGTGCTTTAACACCTTCATTGTCAGACTGTCTACAAACGAATGAGTTTCAATATCTTGTTTATGTTGCGGTTTTTCAATGCTTAGCAATAAAAATTTCTCTCTTACTTGTAAAATTTTTGGTGTTCTTCTCACCGGTGCAATATGAAACCAAACTGTTAAAGAATATGTATACATGTATGTATCTATGTATGAGTGTTTTCTAAAAAAGAAAGAAAGACGGTTACGGTTACGGTTACTATGGAAATCACCCGTTCTTGTACATAGACATGCAGTCATATGTGAATAAAAGTTCGATGTTGTTGTGTGTTGATTTTACTCTGTTTACGTGTAACTCCTGCTTCATTTTTGCTTTCTTCTTTCTTGTTGGCTTTCTTCTTCTTCACGAGTATATGTTTGTGTTTTTTATTATTGTTATTGTTTATGGTAAAGTTTCTTTTGAAAGTAAACATGTTCGAGTATCATAATAATGGCAATCGTTAGCAGTACTTTTGCGTTCTAGTTTTTATTAGTTTTTCTACAAGTTTTTGCAGAAAAGCTTTAAAGTTGATGGCTGTAATTGAATTGATTTATATGTATTCTTCTCAGGTCCACGTTTGATGTAGTTTATGTTTTTTTTTTTTTTTTTTGGTTGAAGGCATTTAAACGTTGTTTACATCGCCAGAGTGATGAGGAGTTATCCCTGCCATCATGCATATCGCATGTTTTGCGTCTCTGCTAAGCATTAAGTTATCTTCCCATTGATTCATGTCTTTGCTTATCGAAAAAGAAATAACAGATGATTGTAACACATTAACAAAAACAAAGCAGTAAGCTTTGCTTGTGCATGTTTGCCTCGAAAGTTTAGTATATTGCAAGGAAGATAATTTTGCCTGGACTAGGGCTTCGAAAACGCACGGCTTTCTTTTTAGGGCTCCACTGAAGCGATTAACGATCTACTCTCTTCGCGATACTTCTTTATTTCGAAAACACACGCACACACCTACTGAAACTGAGTTCCTTTGATGTCAGAAGGGCGTTACCCGCCCATTTAATTCTTATGCCTTATTCTTATTCCTTCTTATTTACCCTACCTAGTGCTGTTCTTATTCCTATTTCTGTGGTGATATTGCCTCAATTATTAATAAATAGAGTGCCTACACTCTTATAACTCTTACAATTCGTAATACATCGCTCAATAAATTCGTCGGATAACACACAGTTTTTGGATGACTATTGACGAATCCACACAATTCTTAGATAGTGCCAATCGTTAAACGAAATGTGCGAAAATTTAAAAACACATTCCGGCCATTAGTTTACATGATCTAATTGCCTTAGTGACTCTACGCACGACATTCAAAATTTTTCCATTGTTTCACAAATATGTCAGTAGCGCGAAATGAAATTTTAACACATTTCCTTTCAAGGCCAACTAAAAATTGTCAATAATGACGACACCTATGACGTTGATGAGTTATGTGCAATAATTTAATGTACGTGTGCGACGAAAATGAGAGACAATTCTTGTCCAAAAAATATAAATTGCATTACAGAAAATTGCCGAGATGAAAGTGCACTCTACGCTACGTATGTTTTTTAAAGAAGGTGAAAAAAGTTACCGTGAAAAACCTAATTTCATTGCAATTCCAAGGAGCATCATAGTAACTTTGAATCTCTCGAAAACGGAGGCAAACGTCGCAAACTCCGAGAATCCGAGAAAGGGGAAATATGCTCGATATTCTATGAAATTAAATTTCCAAAAAACAGGAGGACCAAAAACACATACATGCCTTTGGCAGTTGGTGACTGGCGAGATGATTAGAAACAATTAGTAGCAAATTTGCGCAAAAAAGGGTTAACGCGAAAACGTCGTTACGAAGTTAGGTATTGGCATAAGGAGTACATAACCAGCAGAACATAAAGACAACGGTTGAAAAAAATTCATAAAAATAGTAATAGGACAGTTCACGATACAAATGTAGTTTTTCTTTTCCTCTAAACCTATTTAGAGAATCATCAAAAGATTCCAAAATCGACTCTATGGCATTTCCATGTCGCGCTGTACGAATACTAAAAAGTCGTTCAATCAAAGAGGTGGAAATACGTGCTATTAAAATAAAACGGTTTCTATTTGGCCTTGAAAACTGTAATCGGCCTATTAAAAAGTTAGGCTACTCAGCTTGAACGACTTTGCAGAAGTAGATCGGCAGTACAATTCTCCATTTAAGCAGTCGAAGAAGAACAATTACAAAAAAGCAATGGACGTCTGCATGCATGTAATAGGATTGGGTCAATGTGCTATCACCTTAACGCGGAATCTTATCGAAAGTAAAGTACAATTTGTGTTCGGTCTACGGCACCAGGAATCAAACCTGGGTCCTCCGGCTGACGGCCAGTTGGCCTCACTGCTATTCTATACAATAGCACCTTCTTTAAATACACGTTCACATGGCAGAAATGCTGGAGCAAGAGATTCTCTACGAACTTATGACGTTACAAAGAAATTTACTTCACTCCGTGTGTGCTTTAGCTCTGGACCAGCTGATGGAAATAACGGGGACCCATATAGTTCGCTTTCGATTCTTTTTTCTCCTTCACTGACACTGATAAAATTCTATTTGCAAAGATAGTCTTGAAAATCCTCATGGTATTGCTTTCTTTTTCGTCTTCAATATGTTATCTCAACATTTGCGGTCTTAAGAATATCGACAGCAGATGGGCACATGTGAGAAGATGGAAAGAAAAGCTAATTGCTTGCAGGATAAGTATTGCTCATCTTTTTCGCAAATACAAAGCGCAACAACGGATATGAATTTATTGGTGTACAACCAGAGAGACGTATATGATTAAATGTTAAAATTACATGTGATTCATACGTCACGTTGTGCATGCATTCATTTTACGGATAACTTCAGCTTCTTGGTTAAAATGATATGTAAACAAGAAGAACACGTGGAACTTATAAAATTGTGGTATATCCGACTGAGTGGCCGAGTAGGCAAGAATCTTGATTAGCAACTCAATGGTTGTGGGTGCAAATCTCAAGTGCGGTAGAGTTATTTAATAATAATAACAATAATAATAATATTAATAAAAAAAAGAAAAAAAAATAAAGCCGAAAGCCTTAGATGCCAGTGCTTTAAGACTTTAGTCTTAGAATTTATTCTCTGGCTAAATTTATATAATAATAATAATAATAATAATAATAATAATATGAAATTGTGACACATCTTATTATTATGAGAGTGTTGGGGTAACTTAGTTTTTTTACTTTTTGTTGCTCAATAAAAGAGGAGAAAAAATGAAAGAAGAATTTATCTTATTGACATAACTAAGTTGTTATTATGTTGGAGTGAGAAGAGTAATTTTGAGCAAGGGTGTCTCCCAGATCAGGTCACTCCCACCTCGATTGGAAACAAAAACACAAAAACAATTGAAGGCATTGGCTGCACAATACAGAATGCACGTAAGTTTATATATAACACTCACACATACGTCTATGTTTGTACACCTCTGCGTATATATATATTTATATATATATATATGTATATATAAACATACATTTTTTATTTTTATGATATAATTTTTATTGAGAAAATGTACACAACTACGTAGCGATTGGTCAGTGATGGTATTTGATATTATAGTAGCGGCAGCAGCAGTGGTATTGCTGTTGAATTAAATGTGATTTACGAGAGGTTTGCATTTAATTTTCTCTAACCAAATAATATTAACAACAGCAACTGTTATAAACGCATGGACAAATAAATAAACACAACAATCATGAGCAACCGGTGGACGTGCGTGCATTTGTGCAACTCCTGCAGCTCAACCGATTGACATGAAAATTGCATTTTTCGGGATTATAAGTATTTCTATTTGTTTTTACATGTTTTTTTTTGTTTTTTTTTTTCTATACATAAAACTATATATATATGTATATATATATATGTATATATATACATATATGTATTAATATATATATATATTTATTTTTTTTTTATTTTTTTTGCTTCAATTAACATGTTGTCAGCAACAATTGTGAAAAATGGTCATCACTGACCATGTTCAATGAAAGCCGCAGAATCCTACAGAGGCCGCTAGCTGCAGATTTGTTTTTGTGAGTTCATATTAAACAAACTTCCAGCGATTACATGTATAGGGTTTTCAAAATGTTCAGAGAAACAATTTGCTTAGTATTAACCATAATTGCTGCGATGTTGCTTACACAATCACTTAATGCTTACGTAATTTGTGTGGGTGTGCGCGTTCGAGCATTTTTATACACGTTTATATGTAATTTCCCGTCCGATCCAGACATATATGCAATTGTAGTCAGTAAATGACTGATTTAAAAAGCAATCTGTGTGTACACAAGTCATTATGAGAATCATTAAACATAGGTGGAGTTAAAACATTTGCATATAGAAAGAATGAAATTGTTGGCGGCGTAAGCCTTAGTGATGAGTTACGAATAATTACGGCTACGAAAGTAACGATTTAAACTGAGGTATGGTATCCATATTTTGCGTTCATTAAATTCGAAATACAACACTAAGGGCTATACGTTGTCCTACGGAACAAGAAAATCTAATATGAGGCTAATACACATTCAATGCATACGATGCATTCATTCGTCAATGCGTTTTACTCCAAATTCATTTTTAATTAAAAATTTAAAACCAGACCGATTGGCTAATAATCGTATTTATGTCGTTTTTTATTTTTATGTTTAATACCGGCACATGACACAGCAAAGTCTTTTTGTAACTAATTGATCGAAAGTGTCTTTATAATCATCACTGCAAAATAGGCGTCGACGAGATCTGTCTTGAAAGTTTCTGCCGTGAAAAAAGAGAAGAAGATGTGCAGCATAATTCGAGTTGATCGAACATCGACACACTTATGTAATAGTTCGGCAAGCTATTTATCAAGACCCTAGAAGAGAGCTGTATTTCAAGCATCTTTTTGAGACTTGCCAACAGATAATCGTTGCTGGGAGTCTGAAGGCCTGGGGAATATGTTTGGTGTAGCATCGAATCGGGCTTCCATTCATATTTTTTCATTCACTTTCTTCTTAAAGATTTAAAAGTTCGAATTACGTTCTCACGCATTTTTTTCACTAGATTTAGTCCTCTAGGAAAAACCAAGCTTAAATAAATTTTTTGTTAATAAAAAATAAAAGCCTCTGGCCGATGGATATTTTGAGAAACTAGACGTTCCACATTACAAGTATATCGAAGCAACAGCAAAGTCGCGGCAATTCGTGGCTGTACCGAGCTAAGAGCAGGCCTAGAATCTAGGATTATCCTACATATGATTTTAAAAAGGACAAAACTAAATCTTCATTTACTAGAAAATTGGCTGGGCGCAGCTGATTTTTGACCTTTATGCGAATGGAGTAATGTCACACAAGTGGGCAGACGAACAGATGGGTATGTTTAGCTACATTTCGAATTTGACAATGACTAAGAATGTATTTAGTTTGTGTGGTTCTGGGTGCTGCAAATGTTTGATGAAATGAATATACCCCCCTCCACCGTAGTGAGTACAAAAATAATTTTGTTGAGCCAGTTATTTCTGTATCTACCCTCGTAGTTCATACATCATAGAGCGTTAATTGGATTTGCCAAATATTTCCAATGCGTAGAAAATATGCATAGGACATCAAGATATGTAAGTAAGCAAGATGTGTACAGATATATACAAACAGACTTAGTACAGGCGTCTCTCATATAACACGATTAATTCGTATCGCGCTGATAAGATTTAAACTTTGATATACTATAGATCATGGCGAGGTGTACCGTGTTGTATCGAAACGTTTAACAAATACCGTGTTGAACGAAGGACGCAAGCTTATTGCTAGATATAAAACAAAAACTTATTGACCATAAGTATTAATGCATACAAATCTTTCCTGAACGATCAGATCGTCACACTGTGGGGATGGTTGCCATAAATTGTGCACGAGAGCAAGCGTGCGCTACATACATATATATATATATATGGCTAAGTTGTTAAAATCTCTCAAATTCACTTAAAAGAAGAATTCCAATTATTGAAAAGTAAGATTACCGAACTTTTAGCAGACGGAATCATATTGACATAAGATTAGATATGCCGCCTCAGTGGCAGTAGCAGCTATAATAATCGATTTTAAAAACCCCAGCCACTTTTTATAACATTCGCACACAACTTTGACCTTAACTGGAATTTCAATTTTTACACAAACACTCTACAAATTATTCGGCGATATATTTATGTGCACATACGCGCATATGCGCTATATTGTAACCGTAACGCTCGATTGCTTTTCAAATTTAATGATTTTCAAATAACGGGCAAATGTTTACATGGACCTATCGATATCTATGTACATACATATATATATATATATGTATGTATGTATGTATATGTCTATCTGTGATTCATGATACGCTTTTTGTATAGACTTCGCGATAATTTTATTAAAATATAATTTCTCGGTATACGTTTTGATGGGATTTTATCTGTTACGTGTGTTGTATTTTTGGGGATGTTGATGGGTTACATGCGATTATATTAGCATAAGCTGCAATTATTTATATTTTCTCTTTACTTTCTGCAATATTTCCTGTTATGCATGCTCTTCATTCTATTTGCCGGGAATAATATGACGTTTTATTTTATAAAATATTAATGTTTAAATTTGAACAGTTTTATTTGCTTATATATGAATATATATATATATATATCAACAGTATTAAACTGCTTAAGGTTACGAGCACTGATTCCTTGTTCTTTAAAAACTTTTTCGTTTATTTACTTTAAAAATATATAATTTTAATAAAACTTTTAGCTCTACAGAGAAGCCATAAGCATGCATACATGTGAACTGCATATCCACTGCTATGCATATATAGTCGTTTATGTTTGGCATATCCAAGTAAAACTAAAGTATTGCAAGCGTCAAAAGGAATATCATCAAGTTATCATATCACATTAAAAACTTCTATTCAGTTTATTTTTGCAAAAAGAAACAAAAAAATAGTAATAATATGGAAAACAATTCCTTGTGTTTATTTATACAGATTCCATCTATCTCTCTCTCTCTCTCTCTCTCTCTTTCTCCCCGCCATTTTCCATCTTCTAAAACTAATGCTAGGAATTTTTTTACTAAAGTTAGAAAAGTTGAATACTGAGGTCATACAAATATAAGAACAAAGATAAAAGATTGAACTTTATCGTGAATAAAGTTAAATCGTTACATGATACTTTACAAAATTCTTTTTTTTGAAAAAGAAATGGGTAATACGGCTATATATATATATATATATATATATATACATATATGCTTCAAGACGACTCTTAAATACTGAACGTCTGCTTCGTAAATATTTGGTGCAGTTAAGCTTTTGTTGCAAATACTTTAACGTAATATTAAATGCAGTATAAATGGATGCACAATACGACGTATTTGCGACATGTGAGCGAAGTAATCAAGAAAGCAAGCTTTAGTCTTTTCTATAGCGCATTTTTATATATATTATAATTCGCACCATTTTTTGTATCACCTACGAAAGATTGAAGGCATATTGAGTTTCTTGTAACGTCCGGTGCAACAGTACAGATTGGAGATGTTCTTGATTAGCGTAAGATTTTTTCTTTTCTAATGTGATCAGTCACCAAAGGATGTTCCCTGCACGTGCGACACGGTGACGATCAGAAAAAAGTGAAAGACGAGATAAGAAGCAGCCGCAGCCTAGGGGGTGTTGTTGCGCCTTCACCGACTGAGCATTCACTATAACCACGACTAAATATCCGTTACCGCGTTGAGTTTTAAGAACTGATTAGGTGGTCACGATCTACTGTGATACTTATGCGGATAAGATGCTAATTTCATTCACTGAAGACTGTTTGTCGTCTGGTTTCGTGACAATATGTCCGCCCTTTACAGCTGAAAAACTTGAAACAGAAGAAACTAAGGTGGGAACATATACATTCAAGGACGAAAATTTGCCTGATATGGGCAATAACTATTGATCTAAAATGTTGTACTAAAGTTTTCAGTTTTGATATCAAAAATACTCTAGAGCTGAATATAATTGCGTTACTTACGGAAAATTTTAATTTCACATAAATCGCAACTGCGTATATCCTTAAAACAAGTCTCATCAGAAACGATGGTTTGACTTCCCAGCCGCAGCGCAAAACCCAAGTCATATGTATCAGGATTTTATATCACATTCTTGTAAGGCATGGGAAAAATTTCTTTTACATACACACTTCAGTACATCCTATATGGCATTGAACGTATGTTTGCTTGTAAATCAGTGTCTGCACATGAATATCATAAGAGCAAAGGGCACGTCCTTGATATTTAAGTCAATTTCAATGCCTTCACAGATATGTTATGAAAGTTCATATAACTATGCAGGAAATGACACAAGATGCATATGTTCTTCTTGTTGCATATGATCATACGGTTGGAAAATATGTTCATCGTATTACATGACTTATCGAAGTAAGCATTTACATACAAATGTATATTTTGTTGTGTGTATTGCACTCAAAATGTTACATTTTAAAGAAGTGTGTAAGATGTGCCCACACACACACATCATTTTTTGATGTAAGCTTTCATTTTGACATTGATGTTCGACTGGTGGTTATCTAGGCATAAAAGATACTCTGAAGTCAAGAGGCAGAAGAATTATGCATATGTAGGACTGACCAAAATGATTGTTATTATTATTCACCTTAAAGCGAGTCTTAAACACACATCATCATGATCCCAATAAAAGTGGGATTTGTCGCTTGATCGATGAAAAATAGTTTTCATTCGACAGACGTCCTGTTCTTAGTTAATATTTGTAAAGTGCATTAGCAAGATGTTCGCGGCGACCATTGCGAACTTCAATTGCGCCCAGCAACTAAACAAAAGGTAGATGAACAGTTTTCTTGCCGATCGAGACCAAAAGCCCGATTATAAGAGCTTTGAGTGGTCATATGCTGGTTTTCTACGAAATTTCCTCCAATTACTTATGGAGAATTTTCCGAATTTATTATGTTTTTAGAACTTGTGGTCAATCTAGGACATAATACCGTAGTACCCGATTTTATCTTGAGTATTGCTTCCTACACATAGAAACACAGAAATACTCTATTGAAAATGTTACGCCATCATGTCATGTTTTATGAAAATCTTTCCGGTTTTAATATATTGAACTGTTAAGATAGCTACGTAGTTAGGTCTACTACTTAAGAGAAAATTTACAACTTTTATGATATTTTCGGTGAATGTTTAACGCACCCTTGTCAAATATTTATAGTCGCCAAAAAAAGATTTTGCACATTGCGAAAAAAGAAGTCATATAAATACATAGCTATATGTCATCGATAAGTTAATTGCTAGGCAAACGTTAAAAAATTTGAAAGCGCACAAGCAAAGTTCCTAAAGAAACAATTAACGTTAAATACCATTGTCTCTTCTTACTTCTTAATATTTATAATCGTAACCCTTACAAGCATTATAAAAAAGAAAAAAAAAAGATGATCTATTATACTCTAGCCGAAGCATTTAAGAGACCCCATTGGCCTTAGCCTTTGTGATCTTCTCTTTTAATTTTCAGAATGAAACAAGTAAAAACTTTATAGTCCACATATTTGGCTATGAATAACTGCAACTGAATTGCAACAGATTGTTCCTATGAAAGAATTTCATCGAAACTATTGCGCGTTTCAATGCTTTACTCAAACGATCACAAGACTATATTTAATGGCGTGTATTAAGTGTTATCCAGTGCGACGTGTGACTTGTAAATACAGTTACTATATAAATTTTTTAAGCATTTGTTATATTTTCAAATATATGCACAGCGAACATAATCGTGTGTATATGTATACATTCATGTAGATACCATCAATTGCTTCATTGATTCTTTACATGAAGATACGTTTCAAGTCATCATAAATGTCATAAACTGAAAATTGACTTCCGTCAATGACATAAAGCATATGTTAGGCTGGAAGAGGAATGAAGGAATGAATGTCGCAACCGCACATGCTACTGAATGCCAAACATGTATGCAATACTCATACAAGCGCACAATGCTTGCACGTACGGATTTCCCATAAAATCCATGCTGTGTAAATTTACGAAATATATGTTATGTTACAACATTTTCTTCTAGATTCGTATAAATCGCTTTAATAGATTTGTGCGCCTGAAAACATGCACGTTCCCATATAGACACGTAACAGTTTCTGTGTGCCGCACTTTAACTCTATAACCTGAATGTGTACTTCATAAATACATTACATAGATATTATCGTGTTAGGATTTTGGGTAAAAGCATGATGCTATACGTAAATGTGAACAAAATGATTTTTTTTTTTTGAAATTGTATCAAACCGCTAGACTTGTATATAACAATTATTTGTTAGTGTTTTGTCAATTTTTTGCTTTTCATCAGCCTCGTAAATATGCAAACACGGTAACGTTAAGAAAATATGGTAAAACAAAAAGAAAAGGAAAGAAAATTACAAAAGAAGCAAACGAGGAAAAAAAGAATGATTTCTACGTCAAGGGAAGAATCTATCATAAGTTCTCAAGTTCATTGAGAAAGCAAAAATTGTCATAAACAATAGTGTGTGATTATAAATATGTACAGATGAGGAGGATCGCAAATCAATGCTTTCGTAAGTGCAAAGGGGAATTGCATGCATGCATGAACTGGTAGTTAAGATAGCAGCGATACATGAGCTTACATTTTTGCCAACTACTTGTACATTGTCGGAAAATGGTCTAGTTTCGGGTCCTTATTTGCGATTGATTGCGCGTGTGTATGTTTCGGAATGTAAACAACAGTGTTTCACTTTTAATAATGAATATGTCTCATCAAACTTGTCAATAAAGCTGAGTAGAAGAAGTAATCTTATAAGCTTCTGAGTAAGTGTGTCATAGAACTTGTCCCACATAAAGAGAGAAAATCAAAAGAAAATGTTTTCATTGCACGTTCTCGTTCTTTGTAGCGCACAGACTGCATTGTAAAATTATGCTGTAATGCTATACTCTTTGTTGTCTTACTTAATCCTTCTTGTTGTTACAATTAATACGTAACCATTGTGCAACAGACATTTTTATAGCATTTTGTAATTTAATGAGTTGCAAGAACATTTTGCACTACTTGCTATAATTAGAGTGTCGAAAAGGTTATAAAGCACACGGATAACAGATTGCAAGGTCGGAATACACTGAACATTGCTATAATTGTACTTAATATACGACATATTCGTCCTTAACGTAGTTCGAATATTTTGTTATTTGAATCATATCTTGTCATGTCGATTTCTCATATAAATGTATATACATTTAAACAAAACTATATAATGACTGTGTAAGCACTAATGTACTATGTAAGCGTAATTTGTATTATAACAAACATATCGAGCATGCATGTGCATCGTTGAGGCAAAGTCCTTATCAATTTTCAGTGGATATAGAGCGCATCCCTTACGAAGATTAATGGAGGTCTGCATTAGATTCAACTAAGAATGGCCCTAGATCGTATTGACAACTGCAGCGCAGGGGGACCTCTAATCGTAGAATATAATCGCGATTAGTTTTAATAATTTCGTAAAATATTTGGCCTTTGGCTTTATGACTTTCCCATTGCTTAGAGTAAAGCCAACAGCAAAATCTTTCATTTATAGATGGAAAGCGGCAGTAGTTCAGACTTAGTCTCTGTAAAATTTTAAAATTCATTGCAATGTAGAAGGAAGTATTAAAGTCATTGTACTGCTAGAATGTCCGTGACGATAGAAACGATTTTTAGACGTAAGGAAGACACTACCCTTAAAGATCCTAAGATCCTAAAGATCTAATATTCTCTTTAATTGCGGGCTATAACACCGCTACGCCAGCATTTGACAGACAGACCAATGAGTATAATTAAACTAACCGCAAGAAATGTAGATATATATATATATACATTTATATATATATGTTTTTTTTTTTTTTATTTGCTTTATTGCTCATGATGGAGAGTATCTGATGCGTAGTAGAGAGCGCCAGCACAATACACTTCCTCCCGACAAGATAAGAAAAAAGTAAACAATTTTTTTCTCTTTAATTTAACCAACCATTCAGGAAGCGCCTTCACGGTGATGGTCAAATAGAACCGAGGGCAGGGAAAGAGATCGCGAGTAACCGCAGCCTAGTAGGTGTGTGCCCAATCAATAAGTGTTATACCTTTACCGATTAAGCATACACCCATACGGTCAGACCGTACTGAGATTTGAAACCCCGAAGATCGACTTGATAGTCACGACTCTTATTTATTTAGCTGGTATGCCGCAGCCCATTATTTTACTTATCCAATTAACTTGAAGTGCAAATTTCATCGTACAAACTTCTGTACCCACCTTTGTCAGTCTGTAGATGGCGCGAGGCGATCTACGTTCCTATTAAGATGCATAGCAGGTAAGGTTCTACACGAACGATGGGTGGATCGCTAAACTAAGCATATAAAGAAAAGTAAATGATGGGACCAGTCGTCGTATGAAAACAACATCCGATAGAAACTAAAAGAAAATTGGCCATACTTACTACGTCATTGTGTTTCCAACATCCCAATATACATAGATTAATTAATTGTTATTGCGTATTATTACTATACTATCCATCCCGTCACACACATACTGTTGTGCGCACTTACGAGCGAATGAATTATGAATGAAACTCTCCTCCCTTATTGCTATTATTTGCATAATCTTTTGTTTTCAAACTAATAAAATTGTTTTACTTTGATTTATGTTTAAAAACACACCAAAGGCATGATATGACTGCTGCTTATACATTATGATACCGACATATGAAAAATCTTCCACAAAGATACTGTTATTGTATAAGTCTTGAACAACGGATTGTTAACTTTGTCACAAGGCATTACTGCTTTGGCTAAGTATGGGGATTACTGCGATAAAGTCACTTGCTTTAGATTTTTACAAAGGGATTTTCTGATGCCAAAGCTGATGCTTTGTATTTAAAAGAAAATTCTAATACAAAGCGGTAAGTATAAGGTTAAGTATTTACGAGTAACATATATATTTGTCTTTGCATGATATTCGTAAGTTATTCAAAAAGTGTAAATAAACGAACTCCGTTTAAATTAAAAAAAAACAATTCCATTATTACATTTTGTAAATACTAATTTACCAAACAAAAGAAAAGTAAAATGGTTTTTCTTTCTTTTTTTTGCCTCCGACATGCATGAGAATCATTTTGAAAATTAAATAGATTGTAATAAACTTTCGTTTGTCGCATAAAATCTGACACAAAGAGAAAAATGCGAAAGAGAATCAAACAAAACACTGATATATTTTATTATTTAACCTAAAGCAAATTACACTTTACTCCATATGATATTTAAGCGAGGATAAGCTTAAAAGATTCTTGCACAGAAGCACATCTCTCGGTATAATATTTTGTATATATGTATGTGCATACGCATATTTCTTTCTTCTAGATAAGTCAAGTGTTCGATATGACTTGTTGAGAATTTGCACTCTCTCAACATTTACATAAATACGTATGTGTATATATAGAGGAATCATATATCAAAAGAATTTCTTTTATAAAAATCTATGCGTCTATGCGTACATGCGTGCAGAGCACACACGTTTACATAAGCATACACGTGTAGAACAGTAATCTGCTTTTAGATGATGAATAGTTGCTTACAGCTGCAAGAGATTGTAAAGATACATTAAATCAAAGAAAAAGTTATTCCTTTAGATTTTAAATTTTTTACATGTCAAGTCGGTTCGGTCGTTGCAAAAGAAAGAAAAAAAGAAAGAATATAGAGAATTACGTTAATCTCTAAAAAGTGTAACCCATTCAATAGCTAGGCCCCGGGGCTTTTGTTGATTTGTGCAGTGAAATCAAGAAAAACTTCAATAGTTAGAGCTATTACGGTAATATGTTAAGTAACGCGGGGTTAGAACTCAACCCTAATTAGATAAATAGCTTAGCAGACCAAGGGTTATTAGTCCTCAGCAAAACTTTTACGACCATGAGGTAGCTAAACAACGATAAGCTAAGAAAGTTGCTTCTAACTGAGAGTTTATAAACATTTTATGGCCTGCCTTGTCTGCCTCTGCAATAAAGAAAACTAATAGCGGTAATTAAAGCATATTTTGCTCGTCTTCATTGTATAAGGAAGTGATCTAAACTTTAGTAAAATGTTGGACTAATAGCATCATAGTTCAAGGAGACTTTATTGATCTATAAATTCAAAGTTCGTAAAATACAAAAAGAACTTCGTGTTTTGCTTGCCGCCTAGTTCCGGGTATTATTGATCGAAAGGGCTAATGAAAGCGACACAATCGAAAGCGTGCCAAGATATTTATCAGAACACCTAGCGAGATAACAAAAAGAGCTTATTGTTGTGGGAAGTGAAAATAAAAAAAGAAACTTCACTACTTAAAGTAGTCAGTCTGTCTACAGGCCAACTGCACT